>JARJCX010000310.1:0-145141 GCA_029282285.1 Mycena rebaudengoi | reverse complement strand
TTCGATTCGAGCGGCAGAAAATGCCTTTACACGCATTGGTCACATCTTTTCTAGGATGGAGCGGGCTCACCGTAAATTGGATGTAGCATTTTTTGACATGCTTGTTTAAACGTTTGACCTGGGCCTCAACATCTTCACGCTCCAGCCAGTTTTTGAATTGAGACTGCAGGCCGTGAAAGCCTGAGCGAGGCTCTGGGGCAGAGATCTTTTGGGCGACGGCAAGAACATGGAGCATGTCCCTGAGTGAAAGCCCTGAGCTCATGCATGAACTGGCTTCAAGCATAATCTACTCACGCCTTGAGATTTCCGAGGGCGTCTAACAATTCCTGCGCCTGGAAGCTACCTTCACGACCTCGCGAAAGGTTGGCCAGCTGTGCCAGCGTGCCCAGAATATCATCGACAACTTCCCGTACGCGTCTTCGATTCTCCCCGACCTAAAGTCCTTCAGTAAGTGCGAATGAATTCTCCAGCGGCGGACACACTTTTTCTATAGAGCGCCTGATGTTCTGTCCAACATCAATGAGGTCTTTTATAAAGGTTGCAAGTGTGATGATAGTTGTGGTGATTGTAATGGGGTCTGCCATAGTGCACCAATACAGAGCTAGGGTGAGATGGTGGAGGTACAGGAAGGAGGCGTTAACAGCATTTTACCGCCTACGAAGCGCCTTAAAAATAGTGCATGCCAGTAGATGCCAGTGTAGTGATGGGTGTCAATCAGTACAGTATTTGGGGCAGTGGGTGTCGAAGGTGAGCAAAGGCATTTGGGGCTCCAGGAGTCTACTGGTTTGTAGTTGAATTCTACCACCAGCGCCGCAGCCGTCTTCAGTTTTCTGAATTCGATCCGAAATTAAAAGAAACGAAATTCGAGATTCCACGGAAAGAATTCTACAGCATAATTTGGGAACCTGTTGAGCGCAAAATGAGCAAAGAGGCTATATCCTGAGCCGCCTAACGATTAAGCTTTTATCAAAACCAAGCCATGATGGCGAGGAAGAGAAATCGCAAGTCGGGCCGACCGTACACAGCCCCCGGGCCATCATTTGGCGAATGGTCTTCCACTCGTCCCTGAGTCATCGATATTCAGCGAGAATATCTTTATTGTCTGACTTCCCCCGGTTACCACAGCCAGAACATTTTTTTAACGACAATGTGTTAAGACTCCTTGTATGTATACACGGACCAACGAAAAATCTACGACACTATCTGGTGGAAAAATCAGTGTATTAGGAAGACCGAAAAGCGAGGGAAAACGCACTAAAATAATACGGGAATCTTCCGCCGCTGCTTGCGCCAGTCTGGTGGGATTGAAGCTATAATGAGCATACATTTATTCAGTCTACTCAGTCCATCTAATAAATGTCCGTCGGGCTCAGAACCAGCCCGCCTGCGCCTTGCGCTAGCGCGGTCCGAGTTGAATGTTGTCTCATTGCCTGTCGCCGCCGCACCGGCAGGCTCCTTAACCACATCGGGCGTTAACACCCTCTAGCCGATTTTCTACGGAGAAAGACGAAGCCCACTAGTACTGACAATAATACTAGTTTTGAGTGAAATCGGGCGTGTCGGGCATTTGTTTTCAATATCGTTCGCAGAGGGATAAAGAGTCAATCATCATGATGATGCTCACGCGCACCTGCGTACTGCCAGTATACAGAACATCGGCGCGCATATAATTAGTAAGAAAGAAAGCACGCACCAGCGGCACGGACAACGTCAAATTCGACCAATCCATCGAGCCCCTTCTTCGGAAGTGGCGCTGCTGGGGTCGCCGCGGCGGGAAGTAGCGCCGCCATAGGCATTCTGGTACATTGTGCGTAGTTCGTAGTCAGGGGGTGACGATGCGACCAGGGTCGGGCAGCGGTACGCGGATCCCCATGCCGATGGGAAGAGGGTCATCGACGACGCCCTCAGAAGCGGCCGAGAACGTGGGCGACACGAACAGGTCGACCGTCTGCAGGTTGTGGCTCGGACTGGGTCGAGGTTAGCATGACGACGAAGATAATGACTTGGGCCCAAGTAAGACACCGAGGGTGTAATACTGGTACGCACATAGTTTAGAGTCGCAGACGTACGGCTTGAGCGCCTTGAACTCAGCTGTGAGCTTCTCATGATAGACGATGCAGTAGCGAGTGTAGAGCTGAGGGGAAAAGATATCCGCGGAAGGAACAAAGGGGGCGAGGCGGGAGCGGGCTTACCGTCAAACGCTGGACAAGGTAGCAAAACGCGGTATACGGCTCATTTATCGGAGCTTGGCCTGCTCCTTGTCGGCCACGATGATGCGTGGCGAACGAAGATTAGAAAAGGAATGAAATGAGACAATAAGCCATCCACAGAGCCGTGCACATCCCACGCGTCCCTGTACACCTCCTGACCGCGCTCCACCTCGCTGCATCACCTCCGCGCCAGCCTGCCCAACGTTAAAGGTGCGGCGTATCCACACAAGCCTCAGCAACTGTGTGTCCAGTAGGGTCTCTGACGAGCTGAACTGCTCGAAGCGCCGCAGGTCCTCGGCTCAGGCTCCACAGCCGCGCTGCGGCGCCGCGCTCACATCGTACTCGGCGTTGTCCGGATCGGCGTCCCACGACGCCATCTCGCGCTCTTTCGCCGCGCGCACATCGTCGACCGCATACTTGGTGATGAGTGCGTACGTGCGCACCGTCTCGACCGGCGCGGGCTTGTACTGCCCGCACACGCCGACCCGGAAGCGCAGCTTCTCACCCGTGCGCGCCAACTGGCCCTTGCGCGTCAGCGCCCGGGAAGCCTGTGCAGCCGAAGCCCGACACGAGCAGCACCAGGTGGCGCGCGCGTGGCCCACGCGACGAGCGCCTGCGCGGGCGGTGTCGGTGAGGGACGCGGTGGGGAGCGAGATGCTGGTGATGATGAAGTCCGCCGCGGGGCCGAAGCCGCCCGGGAGGGACGGGACAGGTGTGAGCGGGATGAGGCCTGGGCGGTACGAGAACGAGACACTGTGGGAAGTGATCGCAGTCGGATCAAGTGCCTAGGCACTTGATCCGGGATTTCGGCACTCGTTCCGACTGCAGTTAAACGACTGCAATTCAAGCACTTGACCGACTGCATACAAGGCATTTGGGACAAATGCAGTCAGGTTGAGTGTGTGTTGACACATTTTTAACCATCGCCTCCTAGCCTCCCTAGCACTCATTTGGGCACCCAGAAGATGAAATCCGTGCCGTGTTTGTATGTGCTTGAGTCAGAGCGGCGTGATCTCTGATCCAACGGTTTTGGACCTGTACGCTTTTCCTCAACACTTTCAAGGCCCATTCCTGGTCTCCCTCGCGCCTCTTGAACTGCATAATAACTCTTTCTACTCTTCCCGACACCACCCTGTTCCTTTGTCCATCTGAGAATCTCTGAGAAACACGACAATGCTTACAAACTTTCACAACTTGTTAGCGCATTCCTCCCCTCCCCACCATAACCTCTCATGCTCTATGGCAAAATGCAAGAAAAAAAGATGTCATTGTTCACCTCACTGCGGGCAACTGCTTGCTGCCCACACTTGACACCTGCATATGGTATCACATCTCCAGCTACCAACTACCTTCCTCGTCCGAGTCCGAATCCGCCTCAGAGCCTGATTCCAAGTCTGAAAATGAGATCTCATCCCCCTCCCCCATTCCCATCCTCTCCGATGCCATTCCTAACCCAATGCCATGTCTGTGAATACCGACTGCGAGGACAAATCCAATGAGTTTTATTCAGATGACGACCACATGGAGGTCGATGATCCCAATGAGCCTCGGTCCCATCCCACCGACAATGACCTCCCCCCTGCCTACTACAACATTCTGAGCCCCGAGATGCCGACGCCGGAGCATGAGGACGACGATGAGTTTGAGAATGAGAGCGAGGGATGGTCGAGATTTGACGAGGTTCTCGATGCCGATGCACCTCTTTCTCTTACAGAAGAGGTGACCAAGCTGGAGGAGATGATAGGTCCCGAGGGCGAAGCAGAGCTATTGGCAATGCGTACGTACCAACCCTAATTTTGCTGATGAAATTAAAGTATACTTCCAGGAAACAATGTGCTGACGGAGACAGACTCGCTTCATACTTGTCCCCTTCACGGTTATCTTACTCATCACCGACGACCTCTCCTTTGACGACTTCCAGAGTGCTCTCTTTGAGTGCAACGCTAGTAATGAGTTTGGGGACCTTTTCACCCAGAAGACAACGACAACGACATTGTTCATGAAATTCATTGCCAAAATATGATGTGGATTCGCACAGCACTTCGAGAGCGGGAGGGAGAGAACATCCAGGAGGAGAAGATTCCGGAGGAAATCAAGGCCGCCAAAGCGAAGGCCACGGAAGCGGCCCCGCCACGATTCAGGAAGCCGAATAATGACAAGCTCAAGGTAGGCATTGCGATACTTGAACAATCTCTCACATCATCCGTTTATAGATTCGTCTCCCCGCTCCCGGCCCAATCCCTCCTACACAGTTTAAAACTCTGGAGGCTTTCACACCAGTAAGTCTCCTGTACCCGCCGATATGTTATGTGATTAATTCCTTGCTCTAGCTGCAGAAAAAAACAAGGAAGCCCAAACCTGTAGCCAAGAAAAAGGCCACGCAGAAAGCTTCATGTGGTTTGTCGGCATATCATACTTGGCTCAATCACCTATCAATAGAGGCAACACCCCACACCCACCACATCGAACTACGGAACACGTTCCCGAACTTCGAGATCCAAGCCCAGCGCAGAGGAGGAAGTTGTCTCGGATTAATTCTTAATTATAAATGTATTTCTAATTCGGAGCTCACTGGAATTGATAGAAACAACGGGAGGAATCTGAATCTATGTGTGTTTAATAACGGGGGTGGGTTGGGAATATTTGCTGGCGGCAATGGGATGACGCGACGCGTTGTTTGCGCATGTTATCGCAAATTGATGGGTATTTCAAACTCCGCTCCTTTCCGTCCTCCACCATCTTCGCGTCTGCCTCTGGATTGTCCCGCATCCTTGGACGATATGGTACGATTCAGTCTACTTCCAAAGGCCTTCTGACTGTTCTGACCGCGATTGGTAGCTTTCCTGGCCTCAGAACACCCTTCAACGGCAAAATACTGATTTTCCACGTTTTTCGCCAATAAGGACGCGTAAATCATCCATTATCAAGTCGGTGGGCCTCAAAAGTGACCCAGCACCTCTCATAGATCTATTATTCACCTTGAAGAGTCAGCTGGAGTCTTAGAAGGGCAAGGAGTCAGCAGTTGTTGTCACTGAGGTACGAACGTTTGTTTCTACCTTTCTGCCCCAATACCCTTATCCCATACCTCCCCCTTCGTCTCGGGCTCTCTTTGCACCCTGTTTTTACCGCACTGGCTATGGGGATGCGCTATTAAGCATGCGGTTTTGCTCCCACACCTCCCCGTTTGCACTTTCTCTTCACCTGAATATATGCGCTCTGTCTGCATTCCCCTACCTATAATCGTTTGTTGTGGGGCGGATGGGGGCTGCTTGTGCTCCTGCTTTGTGTTAACCTTGCAGTTTTTCTGCGCAGCGGCGGCTCTTCCTTCAGGACAAGATCGTGGCGAATGCCATTTGGCGGTTCTTGGAGCTGCGCGGGTGAGCCTTCGCCTCCTCCTGTGACTGGCGTAAGTTACTAATCCTCCCCGCCCGACTACAGTTTCCTCCTCAACACGTACCGGCACTCCCCACTCGCACGCGCGATGTACGCGGCCGTCAAGCATGCGAAGATGCGTTTCTCGTGCCGCTCTCTACCTCCCAGCTCCTTGTCACTTCCTGCTTCCTGCTCTCCCCCTCCCCCTCTCCCACTACCTCCACTCCTCGTCCGATCCTCTCCCTTTCACACACTTCCTGCTCTTCCCCTCTCCCCTCCCTCCTTACCCACTCAAGTCCCACTGACCTATACACCCGCACAAGTAAACGACAAGCTTCAGGACCAGTGCCTCGAGCTCGTTCGTGCGGACATGATGCACGGGCATCTGTGGAGCGGGCATGCGTTCAGCGGAGAGCCCCAGCTTTGAGACGGGTACTTCGTTCTTCGTTCTTCTTTCTCGCTTTCTTTCTTTCACTTATTTTTTGGGAGGTTAGGGAGCGCTCGAGCGGGGGAGCCTTTTTATTGGAGATGAGATTTGGACTGCGTGGGACCCGCTGCTTGTATTGGTTTCGTGTGTTTTTTCGTGTCGCTACTGGTGGTGCTGATGGCATGTGCGTTTGCAGGATAGCCGCTGGGAATATTCGAGGGTGATTTCGATGCGTTGTTGCCGGCTAGGTACGCGGCTTTGGCGGGCTTCTTGAGCTTGATTACTGATTGGTATCCATTGCAGCCCCTTGAGCTTAAGCAGTTTTCGCCCTAGGGCTCGATGGTCCCTACATCGGCGTCGCAGCATCCATGCGCGGTACATGTCCTGTACAGCGGACCGCCGCCCCATCTACCCGCCCGTGATCGTGCAGCTCCGCGTCATCAACCCCCCACAAGTCTTCAAAACCCGAGACTGCCTGTGTACTTCAAGGTGGCTTTCTTGCTCCGTCCTAATTATTATTACATTCCTTACTGGCCGTGATAGTCCTGATTCTTATTCATATCTAACGCCGAACTCATCCAAGACTTATGCCTCAAGTACTACCTCAAGACGACCATTCTAGCTCATGGTACGCTTTCCTTGCTCAATTTGTCCTCTGCTTACCACCTTCACAGTTTATGCCGTGACTATGCGAGTCCAGGTTCATGCGACTCGCGCGCTCTATTTCAAGGTGTGTATGCTTTCTTGCTGAATTTATTATTTATTTCTTCGCTTACTTGCTTCAGATTCACATCGAAGCTCTATGCAAGTCCGATTTCAGCCAATCCTTCAAAAGGTGCCCTGTACTCGGTATGTATTTTTCTCATGTCATTTAAACACTAACTATTAAGCTCTTCCCGCCGAAGCTATGCAAGTCCGAGTTCAGGTATGGGTTCTATATTCTATTTCTAATGCTTGATTCGATGCTGCTTCTACAGGCCCGGTTTCAAGACTCGCCAACCACTCTCATATAGTCCGTTCATTGTGTACTGACTGGTTTAGCTACCTTGGCGAGTTCACGCGTCAGCTGGGCGTTTCTGATCCCAGGTATATTCCAACTCAGTTCTTTTTTTCGTTGCTTACTGACTATCTCATCTCATGCAGATATTCACAGTGACTATGGAAGTACTCCTTTAAGACCACGACTTCATAGCTGGAGTTATGTACACATTCTTACTCCGTTTATTTCGACACTCGCTCATGTTATTTAGATCTCAAGTTCAATCAATCTCCTTCAAAGCACCATTCAAATCATTTGACGTAGACTGGCGAGTCCCTCAATTCTCTACGGATTGAAGTTAAGCTTAGGTTTCATCCACGTTGGTTCGTCGGTCACTGACCCTGTTGCTCTTCATTCAGTTTCCCTGCGGAAGCTCGCGCGTCCTTCAACGTGTTGGGATTGAGCTCGAGGGTATTGCTTCATGCTATACTGCTTCATTCGTTTTATTCACAGATCTTCAACTACGCCAGTACTACCACACGCCTGCCTTTGTATTCAAGGTAGCTTTCTATCTAGATTTCGTTCAATCTTCGGTGCTCACTGACCGTTATGTTCCCAGTTCTTCAAGTCCTCTATATTCGCATGACTCTGGACTATGGTATTTGTTCATATTGAGTTTCTTCCCCGCATCCGGTCCCAATTGCGCTGCGCGTGCAGGGTTGCAGCTGGTTTCTTCGCAGGGCCATTGTGGTTCCTCGCTCCGGCACCCTGCGCGCGGCTTCTGTTCCCTCCCTCCTTGTGCCGGTCTGGCACTCCTATGCTCGTATACCTTTAGTCTAACGCCTTTACCGCAGCATCTGCAAGGGCTCGCATGCTCGGAGCAACACAGTATGTGTATTGTTTTTCTGCGCATCGGACCGCACTGACTTTTTATTTGCGATGTGCGTGACACTGCGCGGAAAGAACTGCTTTTGAACTGTGTGCAGGCCTGCGAGCCACACGGCAACCATTGGTATGTCTTTCCTTTTGGTGGTGGCACGTCGCTGATTCATATATAATTAAAAGTATTTGATGAAGCACTGTGCCGCGTAATGATACGTGAGTGACGCGAGGTATTGACACATCCGCGGTGGCAGCCATACTGATGCCTCCAGTCTCCCCATATTTCGGACTCGCGAGCGCGCGTCGGCCTCGGCCTCATGGACGCACTCAAGATGATGGAGATTGGGGTCTAGCTGCACTCGCACTGGAGCTTTGCAGAACGCAGGTATGGTGGTTGATAGATCCGATGTCTTTGAGGGACCTTACTGGACAATACATGCATTTGTGCACTGACCCACATTTTTTGCATGAGATCTTGCAAGATCTTGCAAGATCTCTAAAGATCCCATGCAAAATTCCCAGTGAGCAAAAGTTTCTCTAGATCTTTCAGGATCTTTCAAGATCTTGCAAGACACCACTTTTTTTTGGTGTACATTTTGTTTTCATTTTTTGCCCTCTTGAGATCTTGCAAGATCTTGAGCAAAAAAAAAGTAGGCAGACAAAAAAAAAATCGAGATCTTGCAAGATCTCAGAAAAATATTTTTCTTAAAAAAACATGCATAGCACATAAAAATCACAGTTGTGCAAGATCTCTAAAGATCTCAACCACGGATTAGACAACCTGTCTCGCTTTTACAGCTATCACTGAACTGGCATAATGTGTTCGCCCCGGCACGAACCATGGGAAATCTGCCCATGTGGGCAACTTGCTTGGCACTCTAAGTGCTGTACCTACTCACATGCTCCTGTCACCTCCCGTGAAAAACGCAGCTATTCTTGTACTGATCTGGTTCCAAGTCAAACACGCGCAACCGTAATGGCTTTTCTTTTAAACTGAGAGGCCCGTCTTTGCGACTCTGGCTGACATTATGTCTGTGTCTGTGCCTGAACCTGTCCAAAATCTCCGTGTTGCCTATGGAATTCTCGAGCGCAATGTGATTCGTGCTCTACGGACCCAGAGAGGTGCCTCCGACCAGCTATCGCGCCAAGCTCTGGAGGCCATCAGCTTCTTGCAAGCCGCTCAACTTGTACGAAATTTGTATTTTCTTTCAGATACATCTTCACATTCTTTTTTCCCAGCATCGAGCCTCTTTTTCGGCGGCAGAGTTTGCCACTTTGCAGCAGAGCATTACTGCTATGGTTTCCTCCCTCGATGAAGCACGACATCTCTCCTCAGATCCACCACAAGGCCAAGCTCTTGTTGTTTCGCATCGCGCTCCGACCGGCGGACGCCCCCGGGTGGAGATTGACCCCAGCTTTCTATCTCACGCTCTCGAGCTTCGCGGCACAACCCACCTCCGCCCCATTTTCCAGTGTTCTGCACGCACCATCCGCCGACGTGCCCTCGAGTACGGCCTTGCCCAGCCTGGCCAACCTGTCTATGCCACCGCTCGGCAGGAGGACGGAACCACCGCTCGTCGTTACACCTCCACCTCCCGCCCGGTGTCTACACTCACCGATGCCCAACTCGATGCGCTGGTCTCTGATATTCTTCAGGTCTTCCCCAACTTTGGGCGACATATGCTCATTGGGCGGCTCAAGTCGGGCGGTCATCACGTCCCTCGTGCTCGCATCACAGCATCCTATCTTCGGGTGCACGGTGCTCCGAATAACTTTGGTGTCCGCTTCATTCATCGCACACCCTATAATGTCGCAGGGGCTAACTCGTTATGGCACCATGATGGCCAGCACGGTAAGTGTGTTTTCCTGACTGGTCCATACGTGTTTTCATCCCAAAGCAGGTCTCATCCGCTTCAAGATCGTCATCCACTGCTTCATCGATGGGAAGTCTCGGTTTGTCACCGGCATCCGCGTCAGCAATAACAATCTTGCCACCACCGTTCTTGATCTCTTCCGTGAAGCGGTTGCCCAGCATGGCCTACCCAGCCGCGTGCGCGGCGACCACGGCACCGAGAACGTGCTTGTTGCTGCGTTCATGGAGGACGAGCGTGGAGTGGAAAGAGGATCCTACATATGGGGGCGGCGAGTTATATTTTTGTCTCACCAGTAGATTATTCAATCCAAGTTTTTGTATATGAGTGTCCACAACACACGAATTGAGCGCCTATGGTATGACGTGACTCACGGCTTTGGTCAAAAATGGAAGAAGTTCTTCACCGACCTTGAGGTCAATCACGGCCTCAACCCCACCGTTGCGTCCCACATTTGGCTACTCCATCATCTCTTCCTACCTGCTATCAACACTGATGCCCAGGAATGGGCGGACGCATGGAACTCTCACTCGCTCAATATCCGCCGTGAACGTGCACGATCTCCTCGTGATATCTTCCTCTTCAGCATGGTTCAAGATGGTCCATGAGGGCTCGAGTATCGCGCTGAACCTGCTGATGAACCAGTGGAGGACATCACGACTCATGGGATTGATTGGGCTGTTGCAGACGACCCACTGCTAATGAATCATCTGCTCGCACAGAACCCACAGGACTGGGAGGAGCGCAATCCATTTGCCCCGGGCCTCGATACCCTCTCTCACGTCCCCTGTGATGCCCCCGACTCACCCTTCGATGCGAACCAGATTGCATGGCTTGATGCGCGGCTGGCAGAGAGGGTGGATCTCACGTCTCGTAACATGAACATCCGGCGGCTGGTTTGGAAGGAAGCGATGGAGATCTGTATGCAGTTTTATCAATGAATACGCATTTGTGTAGATTCCGGCTTCGTGTGAACACAGCATCTGTAGAATTGCCATTTAAGGAGCAATGGATGAGTGACGTCCCCACCTTTCACATCTTTAAATACTTATTCCCATTTCGGGCTGCATGGACGTCTATCACCGCTTTGGGATCCCCACGTTCACATGTACAAAATAGACAAGTATGTTACACAACATCAGGCTCATCACAGAAAGGAAGCTGCTCAAAAATCTGGTGTGTGCATAAATAGCAAAGAAGCGCGGGCCGGGAGCGCTCAGAACCTTCGTGAGCAGCTGTGGGAAGGATATTGAGTATTTTCGGACGGATCTACACAGAACCCGAAGGCTTGACGCGTCAATCTCAAGCTAGCCCCTATTTTGATTGATTTGGACAGATATTGTCCCACTCATTCCTTGAGCTTTCCCCCTCAAATCTGTCCTTCACAGAACGATGCAGGGCATTTATGCGCTCATATTGACACCCATTAAGCCCATGTCAACCGCTGGGAAAGCCCTGTAATCTCAATATTTCTGCATTCATGATTTTGATGCAGCATCAGGTTCTCGAGCTGAAAATAGGAATTCGGGCCACTGTGGGAATAGAAGAATCGCCTATCGGCATTTTTACACGTCGCTCCATCGAACTGACAAGGCATGAGATCTCCGGGGAGTAATTGGGAAATGCCCCTATTTTTGTTTGTGATTCATATAGGGCTTTCCCCCGGGGTAGATGCGATATGGATGACTTGTTATTGTGAATTCACTTCCATCCATACTCGTTTGTCCTCCACAAAGCGGCAGAAGTGCTCTTGAAAACCAATTTCTCCAAAAATGATCAATCAGACAGCATTTTCCCAAAGAAGGAAGCAACCGTTTCTAGAAGACCAGGCGACCGGTGCCATCGGTCATTCCCATGAGCCGACAGCCAAGGTATGACGCAAATCTCCTGGAGAACTTTGCTCAATCACCAGAATCATCATGGCGTTCTAAAAACGGTTCCTACCCTCTTTCTTTCGTACTCCCACCATGAGTTCTGTTATTCCACATGATCTTCAACCTCTGGACCTCCCTGGCCGCGATCCATTCCTCCCCAAGGCGTACTATCGAGTCGATCACCCGCTCCGGCCCCTTCCGAACAAAGCCATCGTCTTTATTGTCGATATTTCTCCAGCAAACATGGCAGAGATTCTTCAATGGGAGAAGGTGCAGCATATCCCCGCTAACGACACTGGTAATATTCTCTGCTTGTGCTCTTTCAGATGCAAACTTGAGCGCATTGCAGGCCTTTGGGCCGGAACTCCGTACACGCCGATGTTTTCCCGGGCAGAGGGCAGCACAGACCCCTGGAAGGACGTATATCTTGGAGTCCTAACCCCTGCGTACGCAACACTACTCACTTTTCCCGATGCATCTGATGCCTTCAAGGTCCCACTTTCCTCAAGATGTGAAGGACAACCTGCGTGCAGCCGTTGATGCCGCTATGGGTCCACTTGAAGAAATCAGTCTCGAACGGCCTACCTGCGATGATGATGGGAATTGGTCGGGTGGTCTGGCAATTGAGCGCGGCGAGGGGGGCTGCAATCCTGTCAAGCCAGGTTGTCGCTGCTACACAATCGCTAACTCATACCAGTCGGCCAAAGGTGTGATGGCGCCCGTCAAGGAGGCAAAGGTAGTTGGAGGATTTAGCGAGAATAACCTGATGGGGCGGAACATCACTCTGGTGCGCTCTGTTTTTTTGAAGGAGAATTTTCTGTCTGACGTCTTCTTTGCAGGCCATCGCACCCTTTGGTATCGCCTCAATGGACCAGGCACCGAGCGAGGTTGCAGATGTCATCAGGGACTACACTAGTATGCTCAATATCCCGCCGCTGGGGCTTCCTGGCAACACGTTCCACAACACGCTGCAAATGAATGTCGCACCGGCTGTGGCTTTTGGTAGTAGTGTGTCATTGTTCCCTCTGATTGTTGTATTGTATTTCTCACCATCCATCTACAGAAGAAACCTTGAAGGACTCGCTCAGTACCTTCGGTGAAATTCACAACGACGAAAAGGACAGTCCCGCCCGCCTCACAACGATGACTATGTGCTCTTGCCTTCCCGATGACTATACGCTGAGCAAATTCTATATTCCTCGTCTCGGTGTGGTCTTCACCCTCTCAAATTTCGATTCGCTCTCCTTCTGTGGGCTTAGCTACCATGGCGGTAGTCCCGCCATTGCGCCAGAGGGACAGAGTGTTGCCAAGAATGTGTATCACCTGACTTTCATCCAGTATCCGCCTGAAAGGATGGGCGATGGCCTGGGCCATGTCGTGGTCGGTGCTCTTCCAACCGCAAATGACCGCGTGTTGAAGATGTCGGCGGAGATGCAGAATGTTGAGTGCGCTGTCCTTTTTGGTTTCACAATTTTATCGGTTTTCTGATCTATATTAAGTTGTGAATCTCGATACTTCCGTGCTTCGAGCACTCAGGCTAATTTTGCCACGGACGGGCAGGTGGTCATGAACGAGCGGGCGCATATTATGTTCATGGCCCGAATGTTTTTACTTCTCATTGTGTTCCTCAGCAACCAGCTCGCATTAGCCTACGATTTTCAAATTGATTCTGACCGTTTCCTGAGCTCCTTCTCGTTCCTTGTAGATGGCGCTCGGGAGACGATCGGGCCATGGGAGAACGGTCCGGGGGCTCGTGTCCTTGGCCCTTCACCTGCTTTCTCCCCTTCCGATGACCGCGCCCTCGTTCTGCAGTCTGAGCGCCGCGCAGAAATTATGCGTCGATGGCGTCTACACTACAACAAGTTTGCAGCTCATAATCCCTACGCGGTTGTTCAGGAGAAGGGTTACGAGACTGACGAGAATGGTGAGCTCCTGCAGCAGCCAAAACTTATCACCGGGGCCTTTGATACTCTGGGAAATCCGATTGAAACCCAAGGTCGTGGATGGGCAGACCCCGCGATACCGGTCAGCGCTGCCCGCCGTAGGTCATCATCTCATCCTCATCGCATCTCTGACATCTCTTCTTTGGTGCACAGTTGAAAGACGGCTGAAAGCAAAGGCTGATCGTGAGCGTAGGAAGAAAGAGAAAGAAGCTGCTGCGGCTGCCGCTGGTCAGTCTTTTTGTTGCTGTATGAATGTTAC
Source organism: Mycena rebaudengoi (assembly GCA_029282285.1). Taxonomy (NCBI): domain Eukaryota; kingdom Fungi; phylum Basidiomycota; class Agaricomycetes; order Agaricales; family Mycenaceae; genus Mycena; species Mycena rebaudengoi. The sequence continues at coordinate 131,324 of JARJCX010000310.1, read as the reverse complement.
TGAACATATCACAGGGGATACCGATGCACGACCTAAACGGAAGCGTGGGGCTCGCAAAACTTACACCGATAAAAGTTCGTCAAGCAGCATATCCGGTAGTGGAATATGTGAGTGCATTATGTGTTTCTCTCTACCTTTAGGCCCTATTAACGGACTTGCAGCAAAGGCGCCCAGGAAGCGACAGAATCGTGGTCGCACCAGATCTGAGACTGCAGGTATGTCTTCGGATTGTGATGTGCATAATAAATGGCATGTTCACTGCCGCTTTAGAGCTGTGGAACTCGAAGGAGTATATTGAGTTGCGTGCTGCCGCTACTCGGGGTGCAAAGCTGAACACCGGTCTCATCGTCAATGTTTCCGATGCAGAGCAGGCCAACACGGATATGGACGTAGATGTGGACGATGCTGTAGATCATTTCTTGGGGGGCACAGTGGCTTCTTTAGGTGGGTTAAGATGCTGCAACATTTACGGACGTTGAAATATCTACCGATGTAATAGAGATCAAAATTGTACAACGGCTGGAGGGCAACACGGTTGAGCGCGAGTTTGGTATCCTCCAGGATGCATACTATCTCGTTGATGCCGAGACTGTGGCGGAGCCATTTCCCACCTCGGCTATAACCGTTGCTTTTGCGAGCATGCTATCATGCCCTAGCTCTTTCGAAACATCGCTCCACATCTCCAGAATATGGCCCCAGTTCGAGCAGATTCACGTCAGTGAAGCCCAGGCTACGCTCGATCTGAAGCTTAGGCGTCAAAGCATCATGCAGACGACTTTTGGCCTGTGGACGTGGCTGGACGCATACTGCGTGGAAGTCATTCGTCAGGCTCCTCATGATGCTGCGCCGGAGACTTGGATCGGGCGGCTAGCCAAACATGTGTTCATCTTACTTTCAACACGGGCACCCAGCCGAGAACTTCGCTCTGAGCAGTACGGACTAGCAATTGGAGGGGTATACACCTATACTCGACGCACCACCTTTGATCTCGATGTTCCAGAGCCATTCTTTGTTGCGCTCGTCATCGACATCATTGCTTCCTGGCTTCGCTTTCCAGTAAAATCCAGGTCACGAGCACAGGCCTGGTTTGTGGAGTGCATTGTACGTGCGGGGAACCCGGATGCTCTCCTTCTCGACTGCGTCTGGTATGCCTTTGGACACTACGAGACCGAAGTCTTTGGGGACGCTCGCTTCAAAGTCAAGTCGCCAGCAGACTTCCGACGCTTCGCAAGCGCACTTGCGTGCTCAGCGCTTGTTGACAAAAAATCAACAACAGCTGTTATGCTCAGCCAGATGCGTACTCTACTGTACGAATACCAGAACTGTCGCCTCCAGAGCAACCTTGAGCCTGCGCCGACACGTCTTCGACTTACAAACGAAGACTCAGCTCAGTTGCGGCTCATGAATCGTTTTCTGGACTATCTTCTCAAGCTGGAACCCCTTGACGGTTATCATACAATTGCAAGGCCCACTGTATTACAGGCTCGGGTCAATGCAAACCGCGACTATCTGCTGCCCTTCCGAGAGCACGGGCCCTCGTGGATTCATTCTCAAGGACCCGGACGCTCGTTTGACCCAGCCCACGCTCGCACAATTGGTGGTCTTTTGAGTGGCTTGATTTTCCGTGGCGTCATCTTTGCATCCCCTTTTGCGACAGAGGCACCCACCACATTCTTCCCGACTCCGCAGGCCTGGCGAACAGAGGTGGAGGCATTCGCAGGTCGTCCAGATACATTCTTTTGCAATCTTTCCGCATACAGCAAGCGCAAATCCAACCGGGGTACACATCTTGTTCAGCTGTACTGGGATGCAATTCATACAGAGGGCTGCCCTGACTGGGCGCGGAACACGGGGAACGGGGCGTACGAGTTCCGCAAGTGCTTCGAATTTCTCAGCTGCGCCAAGCCATGCCGCTTCCGTGAAATCGGTAACCTCATTGGTTTCCTGCTCACTGCCGACTTCCACTACGCAGGAGCAGTTCAGGCCCCCAGCGTCAACACTGTAAGCCAGATAATTCGCGACATCAATGCAGGGGGAGTGAAAGGGCTGGAGATGCTTGAGCTCGTTCCATTGAGGCTAAAGTTGCAACATGGCTTTCAGAAGGCCACTCTCGAAAACGTTCAGGCTGGGTTCGCACGTCTTTATCGGTTCTTGGATGCGCGGCTGGGGGATAAGAAGACGCAGATGGTTTTTGATGCGATCATGGTGGAGAACGGTCTGTGCAAGTTCGTTCGTGCAGTTGGTGCGAAGTTTTTCACACTCTAGCTTGGTATGGCCCTTTCAATGCTCCAGCCCAACTGTTAATTTTTTTCCAGATGTAGTACCATATTCTATTTGATCCATTCATCCTGTCCTAATTGTGCCGACCGACCGTTGTACCGGATGAGTGATTATCTATTGTCTGGACCGATCCCCGTTTAAGGTCTCTTCCACCCCGCCTAGCTTGTCCTTGAAGTCAAAATAAGTGCATTCCATGTATCCAAACACGCCCTCGGAGGTACATATGTACATTGTATTTGCTTCCGCCGAAGGTGTACTGCCGCTGATTGGAAGTTCATTCAAGGCGGTGTTGATCGAGTTTTGACAGTTACAGAAACAATGCCACGAGGTTCTATTGCAACAGACTACGCACGCCCAAGAGTATCGACCACAGTGTGTACCTGTGGCATCAGGTGAGCGATTGTACATCTGACTACACTAAACTCAGTCTCGGTCATAGCGCTGGCACCATGGGCCAGGTACATGTTCCCCGGCTCAAGCACACGATCACCCAGCATGCAGTCCAAGAACTCGTGGAGCGGCTCGTACGCCGGAGGCAGGGAGCCGATATGCTTGCAGCGCCGTAGGAGGACAAGGGCTTCCTTGATCAAGCGAAACTCGGTACGCATGGTGGAGAATGTCTGGATGTTGATGCCTGCCGCGCTAACCACATCATCAAGGTGAAAAGTCAGTCCACCAATCTGTGCGGGCGTATGAGTGCGGCCCATGAGCCCAATATTGAGTGAGCTGCAGATAGACAGGATGACACGCTCGGTAAGGCAATGGTTGTAAGCACTCCCATAAGGACGCTCCCGCCAAAGACGCAAGTTTGCGTACTCGGCTGCGAATCGTTCCAGCAGGTATGACTGAACTGTCACAGAGTTTGCATCTGCAGTAGCACCGGCCACAGGCAAAGCAAGGCCAGAGGCAGTAGGAGCGGCTGCATTGGTGGAAGGCTGCGCATCCTAGGACGATGTCGAGTGAGTTTACCAATCAAGACGGCGGTATCAATGCTGACCTCGTGGTACACATACAACACATAGACTGGGGTCATGTCCGGTGAATTCTGTGTTCGCAACAGCTCTGAGCGCTGTGGAGAAGACGGGATGGGAAGAAACAGGGTATTTGCGTGTGGTCCGTCGTCCATGTCCTGCAGTGAGGCGATTTCACGGAAGTTGTACTGATGATGCATATAGTAGCACGACATGTCAACAGGCACATCCGAGGTTCCCACATAAAACACTTGTCGGTGCGTGATGTTTCTCAGTGCACGACCGACAGGCCCACCTGCAATCTGAAGGCGCAGGATAAGGCCGCCATCGTGCGGGACTGGATCCGAAAACTGCCTGAATTGGCAGAATATTGTGGTTTGTGTTAGCGTCTGGATGCCGACAAAGTAGAGGCACAGCGGGCCACCTTTCAATGTGTGAGACGCCAGCCATTGTGGGGGTAAAAAATGAAGCTTACCTTGCAGCCCGGTAATAGCATTTGATTCTCCATTGTCTGGGGACAGCGCATGAGGGGAAGAAAACTGCCGAAATTGGTGCGGGATCTTCATCTGCGGTGTTGCCTTGCAGGAGTCTGATTTGTGCAATTAGACGATCGGCACGCTCCTGCAATGTCCCCTCAGAAGCTAATGAAATTCTAGTCAGCAGGTTTTCCACTCAAAGAACCGTATGAGCTTACTATCGACAGCATCTAGATCAGGGCTATCAAAGGTGGAATAGGTAGGAGCGCTTATATCAGAATCCTCCTCTTGTTGGCGTTCAATGACTCTGTTAAAAACAGAACGTGGCCACCGAAAGTATGGCGACTCACGGCCAAGGTCTGGTGTGGGGCTATCTCGGATTTCGATGGTCACTGAAGATGTGGTTAATCCTCGACATCGGTGTCTCAAATGGCACACTTACCAGTACTATCCGAAGATGTCTCGCCAGGCTCTGCAGGATCCAGAGCTTGTCCTTCTTCGGTGGCACCAACGGGCGAAATAAGTTCGATGTCGGAGTCCGAATCCTCGGAGTCAGAGACTGGGGGGAGTGCAAAGGAGACTGGGGCATCTGCACGACGGGGGACCCTCGCATTGCGTGCAGGGTTGCGTCGAGTTGGGGCGGCAGACATTTTTTTGAGGTGGGAGGAAGCCCGATGGTCAGGTACGTCTCTCCGTCTTTTTAACATAATGTTAGCCGCATGCTCTGTCCTTTTACAGCTTTATCGGCCACGTGCTTGTCCCTGACGAATATTTGAAACAAAAATTCGCTTATTTCTTCTGCAGTGCCGGAAGCTAACCACGAAAGGACAAGTTCCCAAAGAATATAGGGTCCGTTTACTGCTTTCTCCATATTGACTTGGCTCGCTAGTACCTGACCAATTTTTTGCCAATGAAAAAACTCAAAATGATACGGTACGTCTAACTACATGGTATTATGATCGCGGCCCAATATCTGGGCATGGAACCAGGCGTCAAAAGGTGAGGTGTGTGTCAAGTCATCCAAGTTGTTGCAAGCGGCAATAAGGAGAGCCTGCATCGGTGCCGTCAATTTAACATCGATCTCATAGCTGCAGGTATGGAAGTGAAGCGCTCGAGGCTCGGTCTCCTAAAAATTGGTTAAGTGTTCATGGATAGCACAAGGTTCCAACACAACGCACTGCAAAAATAGGATTGGTCGGGGCGTTGAGACCGACAATATTGAACTGCGCTGATGGTGAACAAATGGGCATGCACAATCATTAAGCACTTACCTTGATAGTCCACGCCTCCGACATGGGAAGCAGGTCGCTGTCAGAAGAAGCACCGAGGAAAAGCCGTGCTCTCAGCAGCGAATCCTCCACTTTGTTGGCAAACTTGTCCTCTTGGATCAGACTCCCCCTCAGGTACGCCGGATGCCCCGTGCCTTTCAGGTAACGTTGCACAAGCAGACGAAACAAGGCAGCAAAGTGAGTTGTGGTGCCGTCATTGCTACTCATGAGAATACGGAATACCAGACGACGAGAGAAGTCATCTATGTCCCTCACCTGGTGGTCATACAGGGTCGAAAGCATGTGAAGGGCTGTCCGGCGTTGGATGAATTGCTATAGCAGGATTGTCAAGTAAGTAATTCCAAGCTGAACCGTCATGCTCACCTCCACCAGAGTGGTATTGCCGATGGTGACGTTGAAGCCACGACGCATGGCAAGAAACTCGGGTCGGGTCCAAAGCTGTGTGTCACCAAGGAGGACTTTCGACATGAACGTGATTGTCCAGTCATCGTGCTCGGCTCGTGTCCGTGGGCTGGAAATCATGGACGGCTAGAACACACGTGAACTTTGGCCGAGCTGCAGGGAATGGTAAAGGTACGAACCTGCATATCCATCGTCTCCATCAGGAATTGACAAAGGGGATGCATAAAACTGGTCGGAATCTCATCCTCCGGGGCAAGTGTGAGCCATGGCGCAAGACGGTCAAATGCCACCGGGTCAAGCGCCGCCAAGTATTGCTGTGGAATGAGCATGCCATCCCGGCCAGCAATAAGGGCGAGCAGCAGCCACATGCTGATTGGACGGGGCCCCTGACTAAGGGTGTAAGCATGGACGGCAAGCAGGGTTCCGTGAGCACAGAAGGTCTGCGTGCGTGGAGACGATTCAAGCATGGAAGCGGAGAAAACGGGAATATAGAATGCTGACGATGGGGCTTGTTGCCAATAATTGTGGTCCTCAACCACATCGGCAATTGCCTTGCGGTAGACGGCGCGCGTGGGCCCAGGGCCGATTGCCGAGGCACCACTCCCTTGAGGACCTCTTTTAACCGAATGTGAGTGAAAGCGCCAACGTTCATGTATAATAAAACACTCACATTGCCAGCATCGGAAGTTCTTTGAAAAACGACTCCTTGGTGAGGACATCCTGGCACCGAAAAATGCCGGCCAGAAGCAAGAACGGCTCCGCAGGGCCTTCTCGTCGCTCCAAGTGGTGGAGGAGTGCAACGAGACCGCGAGCACCTGCTTCAACGCTCTCTGCATGGAATGAAAATCGGCCAACCTGTGGTGCACGCGAGCCCAGAACCTGGGCTCCTAGCCGGACGGTCCACAGGTATATCTCATGCGGATAGGCCATGTCGATATTGAGCTGTAGCGGGGGAACATCCTGGCGCTGGAGAATGTCGAAGGTAGGTAGGGGGGGGGTGCGTGGAGAGGGGAAGGAGCGAGAAGGGCATGTTGGGGGACGGTGATAGAGCTGGCAGAGACTCCAATGGCACGATAGGTGGGCTCTGTCCAGACGTTGCATAATTAGCTCAGCCTGTGAAGATGATAAATATCGTACCCGCGCTATTACTGGCCCGACGGAGCCATGGCGTGCACGGACGCGACGAGGAGGGGATTCGGCCTAAGGTACGAAGTTAAGCCAATGGTAATCAGACAATGCATGTTTCCTACCAATGCCAATGTTGTGCGAGCTCTCACCAGTGACTCACGTGGGGGTGGCAGCGGTGGTGGGGTTGGACTTCTTGTGGCCGACTGCAGCGTATACCATTAGCCATTGATGTCAGTGTTCTGGTTCAAGACGACCCACAGGACAAAGCCCATCATAGCACTCGCCATCGGGGCGATCCCGACTTCCAGACCATGGAAGATTTTGCAAAACACGAAGCCCAAAGCACGGGTGCAAGAGCTCGAGGCCAACCTCGGGGAGTGGCTGCGTCGCAAAAGCAGGACTGCTGATGGGTCCTGCTATGTTTCCGTAGCGAGGAGCTGAGTAGCTTTTCAGATAGCAAGTAAGAAAGAATGGGAGGGGCATGCACCAATGACAATGAGAGTGTTCACATTACCCATGGCTGGAGTAGGATTCGAAAACTTTTTGTTGAGTCGAGCGAACTCGGCAAAGGTGAAGAAGTTGGCATTGATTTTTGGATGAGGGATGAAGCGATGCGAAGTCCCGCGGCGATTAGGCATGAGAAGCGCAAAAGGCTGATAATGCAGCTCGCTCGCCTGGCTTTCTGACAAAGGAGTGGGCGAGTCCGGAAGCGAAAGACCAGAGTGAGCCAAGCCAGAGCGGACCTTGCTCATAAAATCGGTGGGGCTAACAGTACCAGCCCGGGGAACGCTGAAGGAGAGCAGAAGCCCGTGGCGCTGCATCTGCTGGACGTAGGTGAGGAGATGCTGATTATGTGCGGCCCACTCGTGCGTAGGGATGCCCGGGACTTCGTGGTCGCCCGGAATCTGGGCATACATGGATGAGCATTTGAGTACCAAGCCTGCGAGGAAACGTACGACCAGGGGATACACCAAAACATCAATCGACACGTTGGTGATGAAGTCAGAAATGGCGCCAGGGTGACCGCGCCGCGATGTGTGTCGGTTTCCGTTCGCACTGCTGTGCTGCGGAAGCGAGTGAAGAGCACTGCTAGCTCGACGTGTCCCAGTGCTACCAGAAACAACGGCAGGAATGCCGTTGAAGGCAGCAATTGGCGGAACAGATGCCTGCAAGGTAGGCTCTGCCGCTGGAGGTGCCAGCGGCGCGGGGGGTGTGCTATTAGGTGGCGTGTCAGCGTTGATCTTCTGAGCAACTGGAGCAATATATACCTCTCAGCACTCGCCACCCCAGCAGGAGGCAAGTGAATCATCCACTGCGCAAGACAGATACACTGAGTGAGTAGCGTCCAAGTGGTTGTTTCCTGTTCCCCAAGTGTCAGTAACTGAGGGACGAACACTGGCATCGTGGGGGGGGGAGACTTGCCGAGTAAAATCCACCACAGTATGTTGCCGGACACCCGCCTCTGCAAAAAGCAAAGTTAGGCTGAGTCGAATCAGTGGGGCCTTGCTCGTGTGAGATCCAGTCGTGCTGGCATGCAAAGCAGGGATCGGCGGTCGTCCGAGGATGCTGAAAAAAACGGTGACTTTCAATTCAAGCTGGTGCGGTGCAAACTTCGCTCACCAGGGTGGGGATAGTGGTCCCTGTCTGAGGATCGGCATGTCCTGCTACAAAAAGCGCGCAACGGCTTCCAGCTGGGCACCGAGTACACGAATATCGAGGAGGGAGAGGCATCAAGGTAAGAGAGAGGAGGAAGGCGGAAATCAAGGGTTTTTTTGTTATTCATTGAGTAGAGCCTAATAGATCCCCGCTTATTGCGAAGGCGCACAATTTCGCATCATGCCAAGGCCGCACCAGAGCACACAGTGAGATAATACATCCTGTTTTGGACTAGAACGCGCCGTCCCTGAGAATTGACCATGAGGGCGTGTCGGTCCAGAAGGGGCAGTCCCGCATGTTATGCACATGGGCGGAACGGCCCTGAGTCCAGAAGATAAGGCACGATGGCCGCGGCAGAAGAAGCGAGCGTTGCTCCAGAAGGGTAATGAAATGTAATTTTTCATCCCAGAAAAATTTGCACGGGATCCTCAAAGACCTTCAAAGAGCCGGAACAAAAACCTGGCTTCAAATTGAGGCTAAGATCTTGCATGATCTCACGAGATTTAGCAAGATATCGCATCTTCAAAGATCTTCAAAGATCTCATTCAAATTGCACTTGAGGAAAAAACGAAAAATTGCCATCTCGTGAGATCTTTCAAGATCTTTCAAGATGTCGCACAAATTCTGATATCTTGCAAGATCTCGCGCAAAAAAACGGCTAAAAAAACTTAAAAAGTCTTTTGTCCAATAAGGTCCTTCATAGATGTCATTTATATACTATTTTATATATGGATTTTTGAGCAGTCAATATGAATCTAATAGCAGTCGAGCCCAATGCCAAACCACACTGGATCTGACTGCAGCAATGCAGTCAACTTGACTGCCCTTATGCAGTTGGATTGACTGTTTCCATTGCCAAACTGCAGTCGGATTGAGGACTGTATGGCAGTCAATCTGACTGCATGAACGCAGTTGGGTTGAGTGCTATTAGGCACTTGGTCCGAGTGCTTTGATGCACTTGAACTGAGTGCACGTTCTTCCCACAGTGTCGAGACGATCTGGAGAAAGTCGCGCTGCACAACCACGCGGCGCTCTCCGTGGTGGACGCGAAGTCGTCTTTGTCGAAGAAGATGGCGTCGTAGCCGTCGTCCGAGGAGACGTTAGTGGTTTGGATAGGTTTCTGGCGATCACAGGCGGGGAAGAGAAGTTAGAAATGGACTCGAACCTCAGTCAGGGGCAGAATGGGGCCCTGTGCGAGCCCCGCGGACTGGCACACTGTAGTCCGTGAACGCCATATAAGTATATGGTCCTTGACGATCTGCACATCACGGTTAGCTTGCGCGATTTTGCACCCAACGTTGGGTCGAAGTTCCTGAAATATCGGTACAACTTGAAGGCTAAGGCTGCTGCCAAACACCAGCGGAGTTTTAACTTATACTAGTATACCCTAACCTTCTCTCCTTCTCTCAGACTCTTTTAACGATTTCTGGGGACGACAAATAGATACACCACTTCAAGCTTCAAGAGACTTATAACGTGGAACCAGTTGCACTTCAAGTTCGGCTACGAGTCGTAGTCTCTCCTAGACAGAACCCAAACTCGTACAACTCGTCCAAATCTCTTCTTACTTGATTCTTGCTCTCTATTCTGCGAACTCGACTTCTTCAAGTCTCTGTAACAAACCTTGTCAACTGCCCATTTTTCAAATCTCTACGTGCAGCGCATACCTTTCTACATGCACACATTATTTCGCCACCCGCCGTACTCTATTTTCCTTTTCTTGTTTTTAAGTGGATTTATGGGAACGCTGCGCTAAATGTCCCCCCCCCCCGGACCAGCGCCAAAGAACGTGAACCGCAGCGCACCCGGGGGCGCGTTTCATTGATCAGCGACACGCCTGCGCGCGTCACGCAGGGACGTTGTCCGTACCGGTAAAACACCTTCTGATGCAGGCGCGCGCGGAAGAACGCACAAATGCGGGTTTGCATAGAAGCTGCCCACCGAGTAAGTATCTCGACACGCCGCCTTGGATGTAGATTCGCAAGCGCCGGGTGCCCCGCCTATTCACACGTCGACGACACGCCGGTACTGTGTGTTTCGTCTCCTCTCTCCCGCCCCTTAGGTTCGGGCCCCGGGTCTGCACCTGGGTAGCACTCCCGCAGCGCACTTCCCTGTGACGCCGCGATCTCTGCCTTTGTCCGCGGAACACCTTCAAGTTCTTCCCCGACGTCAAAACCTCGCTTTGCATGGAATGGAAGTACAGCTGCGCGGGTGCGTGTGTGTGTGACCATGGATATCCCTGCGGCGCGGATGAATATGCAGCTCGACCGGAAGACGGCGAGCACGGCGAGTCCAGGGAGCGGCGGCAGAGCGCGAAGCTTCCTCGACAGCGCCGCCAGACTGTGGGCATGCGAACGGGCAATCGCGAAGTTCCGGATCATTCGCTTTGGGGCGCATTCGCCTGCCCGCCGATGATGGCCAGCAAGGGCGCGCATCCATCCCGTCACGGTCCATTTAGGTTCATCCCCCAAATGAAATACTCCGACCTCACAGCCAATATGTTTAGAAAATATATACATTCGTGTCTAAGATACTAGTTGATAGAAATACTCATTCACTTCCTCGCAAGCGCCAGTGCAAGACCTGCCCAACCTAGACCTGAAAGTGCTAGAAGGATCCACCATACCACATCGAGGGGAGAGCTCTCCAACTCGATCTTCATTTTGAATCGCTTGCCAACGTCGACTTTTTCCGTGGCTGGCACCTCCGCTTGCTCTTTCGGTACCACTCCTTGCTGGGCGGTCGCGGATGTCTCGGGCTCCACCGTGGAGGCGGATGCGCCTGCGGAGTCTGGCGGGGAAAGCCGAATTTCCTCTGCTTCGGACGGCGAAATTCCACCTCCCTGATGTCCGTGGCCAATCTCCGGCTGTGCTGTGACGGCGAGCGCCGGGCCCTGGGAAATGACTTCTTCACCGCTTCCCTCCTCTGCATCCCAAAATTCCGAGCCGCTCTCTGCCTCTGCCTCCTCTTCCTTCGAGACGAGCCTTTCCCGAATAAGAGCGCACTCGGACGCCGCGGCTGACGAGCCTCCCGCATCTCCTCGAATCGACAGGTATTCCGCAAGCTGCTCCAACGCATCGGCAAGAGTCGGGAAATGGTGTGGCAGCTGGTCGGCCACCCCCCGCAAGAGGCTGATGGCCTCTTTCACATCTGTGATGGATTCGTCGATGCGGCCAACGTCCCAGAGTCTTGATGCGAGATTGTGGAGGCCGTCTGCGAGGGACGGGGTATGACAGATCGCCAGCGATACCAGCTCGCGGTATTCCTCGACTGCCTTCTCGGCATTTACCAGCGCTTCGTCTCGATGCCCTAAAGTGGCGAGACGAAGTGATAACGTATGGAACGCCTTCGAGCTTAATTCCTGAGGCCGATATTCCCTTGGGCAAAACCCGCGCCATGGTGGTCCCGCATATATCGCGGCTGCTTCTTGGGCAGCTGCAAGGCCCTCCTCCGCCCGCCCAAGTGCGGCAATGCAATTAGACTGGGCAATGAGTGCATGGGCAACAGCAAGCCGGGGCTGGAGTTCATGAGGACCAGATTTGCAAAGTTCTCGACATTCAATAACTGCTCTTTCCGCGGTTTCGAAGGCACTTTGGGTCTGGCCTAGATCCAGCTGTGTGGCAGATAAGTCCGAAAGCAGAAAATACGATATCCGGTCGAACTGTGGAACATCCAAGGCATTCTTCAAATGCGAGGTGCGCCTTTTAAGTAGTGCCAGAGCCTGTTCTTTTCTGCCAGTCTGTCGAAGAAAGAAGGATTCCACAACAGTGAAGAGCCAGTCATAATATGAATCATTGTCCTGACTCTGCGCAGCGCCACGGAGAACAAATTCTGCTTCCGGAAAACGGCCCATGTCAGCCAAGACGAGAGCCTGAAGGCCAAGCCAATTAATTTCGTCGGCCTGAGGCGGGGTTCGTGACCGGTTGTACCGGACACTGTCTTGAATAATTGCTAGTGCATCAGTGAGACATCCCGTTTGTCTCAATATGCTGCAGTAGTCCCACAGAAATTCGTCTAAATTCCAGTTCATCGGTGATGAAAGCGAAAAGTCGATGTTTTTTTGCCACCACACGACAAGCTCAGCAAATGGCTCCAAGACGAGCAGTCGCTCTCGAGGAGTAAGCTCCCAAATGACTTGAGAAGTGTTGCGAAAGGTGATCCAACAGGAGAACCAATCGACATCGGACTCCAAAGTAGGAGATGATACTTGTTCACATAGCACTGGAATGGCTATTTCGAAGTGTGTTTGAATCAAATGTCCGATGAAGATCTGAATGGCATCGAATCTCCCCCCTTTGTAGTATGCACGAAGGGCATTCTCCACCATCCAGCTGTCGATCCACGAAACAGAAGTGCTTTTGTCCATAATCGGTGGTGGCAACTCCCAACTGGGTTCCAAGAACAGCCGTAAAGTTTTTATGGCCGCAGTATCGTTATTGAAAAAATATGTGCGAACATAGAGTATTAGAAGGAATTGTGCCGAGAATTCCCGCGGATAGATGCAGGAAAGGCTGCCATACAAAATGACAGCATCTGCGAGGGAGTCTTGGGGTAGGTCTCCTACTTCCGCCATTTTACACATGTGGTTGAAAAATGCATCGATGTCGCTTCCTATGGGAGGAGGTATTGCCCCTGCAAAACAGGCGACAACCTCTAGGCCCTCCTTTGAAGCCAGGAATGCCTCACAATGTCGAGAGGCATCTGAAAGGGCGGCACTGAGACAGAAAAATGATTCAGCGCATTTGGATGCCTGGTATTCGTATTCTGGGTATTGAAGAGCCCAGTCGGGCTCAGTAGATGCCAACTGGAATGTTTCTGGCAATAATGCCCGGCTCAAGGCGAGAGCCTCTGTGGCAACAGAAATAGCAGGATCAACCTGTCCCGCTGCAAGAAGGTTGGTGGAATGGAGATTCAAGGACATCAATAACAGTGCCCGATTGTCTGCCTGCAGTGTGCTCTCAGAGGAGGCAAAACGACACCAGTAAACACATTGTTCACTGGCTTGAACAGCGGACTCGTGTTGCAACTGATATTCGTATCGACGTGAGAGGCCCTGGAGAGCAAAGGCCAGCCGTGGTAGACATCCCACAAAATTTTCCCCTGAGGCCAAGCGGCGGAACACTTGAACCGCCAGCGTACTCGATGCTGTTGCTACCGACTGCAAACCCGACCAGGATAGCTCTCCCCCGAGTCCTAGCAGCATTTCTGTGGCATCCTTCGTAGAAAGTGTGGTCAGGTGGTCCTCTATTTGCAGCATGACCGTAAGTATCTTTTGGAGGATGTGCAAGCCCGATTTGGGCCGTCGGAAACTGATTTTCAGGGGCTCTTCCACGGGATCCCAATGGGGTTCTTCAGATCGAAAGTAGGCGGATGCGGTGTACTTTTCAAATGCATCGACGAGGCGCATGGCCTGCAGGGAGAGAAACTGTGATTCAATCGATTGCTGGCCTGGGTCCTTCAGGGAGTGAGTATACTGCCAATAAACGAGATGGGGAAGCTACCGAAGCAATTATTTCCATCGTGCGGTTCACCACATCATGTCCAAATTGAGTCTGGACTAATACTCGAGTCATCATTCTTTCAAGATGTTGTAGCTTCGCCTGGTGCTCCACGGAGCTGACAATCAACCTCTGCTCGACTCGAACAGAGGTATTTTCGATCCGCGCAGACGTATCTTCAATCCGCGCAGAGGTATCTTCAATCCGCGCAGAGGTATGCTCAATTCGAGCGGCAGAAAATGCCTTCACACTCCATTAATCACGGACCTTTTCTGGGATGGAGCGGGCTCACCGTAAATTGGATGTAGCATTTTTTGACATGCTTGTTTAAACGTTTGACTTGGACCTCGACATCTTCACGCTCCAGCCAGCTTTTGAATTGAGACTGCAGGCCTCGAAAGCCGGGGCGAGGCTCCGGGGCAGAGATCTTTTGGGCGACAGAAAGAACATGAAGCATATCCCTGGGTGAAATCTCTGAGTTCATGCATGGACTGGCTTCAAGCCTAATCTACTTACGCCTTGAGATTTCCGAGGGCGTCTAACAACTCCTGCGCCTGGAAACTATCTTCACGACCTCGTGAAAGGTTGGCCAGCTGTGCCAGCGTGCCCAGAGTATCATCGACAACTTCCCGTATGCGCCTTCGATTCTCCCCGACCTAACGTCCTTCAGTAAGTGCGAATGAATTCCCCAGCGGCGGACACACTTTTTCTATAGAGCGCCTGATGTTCTGTCCGACATCAATGAGGTCTTTTATAAAGGTCGCGAGCGTGATGATAGTCGTGGTGATTGTAATGGGGTCCGCCATACTGCACCAATACAGAGCTAGGGTGAGGTGCAGGAGGAAGGAGGAGACAGCGTTAACAGCATTTTACCGCCTACGAAGCGCCTTAAAAATAGTGCATGCCAGTAGACGCCAGTGTAGTGATGAGTATCAGCACAGTATTTGAGGCAGTGGGTGTCGGAGGTGAGCAAAGGCATTTCGGGCTCCAGGAGTCTACTGGTTCTTGGTCGAATTCTACCCCTAGCGCCGCCTTCAGTTTTCTGAATTCGATCCGAAATTAAATGGTTGAGCAGAAACGAGATACGAGATTCCACGGAAAGAATTCTACAGCATAATTTGGGAACCTGTTGAGCGCAAAATGAGCAAAGAGGCTATGTACTGAGCCGCCCAACGATGAGACCTGAGACCAAGCCATGATGGTGAATCAGAAGAGGAATCGAAAGTCGGAAGTCGGGCCGATCGCGTACATAGCCTCATCATTTTGCGAAGCTCCTAATCAAGCCTGAAATTGAGCTTATAACACTCCCTGCATTCCCAAGGCCATAAATCCAGTGAGAATACCCTTATTGTCTTGATTTTCCCCCGTTACCACAGCCAGAACTATTTTTTTCCGGTTTGTGTGCAGGACGAGTCCTCGTATTAATTTTTAATTGTATACACGGGTCAGCGAAAAATGCCACTACGACCAAGTATCTGGTAGAGAAATCAGTATACCGAAAAGCGAGGGAAAACGCACCAAAATAATATAAGTCATGGAATCTTCCGCTGCTAATACATCTAGTACTACATCGCCATTCTTAAGCTCGCAGCTCACAGCCAGGAAACCGACCGCGCAGTTTGCGATTCTGATTTCGCAAGGCTGCTCCGAGTCGTCGTGATATGGTGGACGCCTAGCGCTACGTAAGACGGCGCAAGTCAAGGTCGTTCACGGACGCTCGTGCAACTCGCGATCTCGGTTGCTCGTCGTGATACGGTAGCCGCCCCGAGAAAGAGTGATGTGTACACGAGACGAGGTAGCTCTCGATGAAGTTGACGACGTTCAGGTGCTGGCTCTCCTTCTCGAGCAGCTCCTTATGCGGCTGCGCAAGGTTGATCTCCTTGATTGCGAGCCTTTTGCTGTTCGCCAGCGTCTTGCCAACGTACTCCAGTTCTGAGGCACCGCGATGAAATAATCAATAATGTGCTACGCAGAGAATTGAGACAAAAGAAAAACCTTCCTGATGTCGCTAGGAGACAGCGCCTCCGGCGTTTTTGCCGAGAACGGCGAAGCCAAGGCCAGTGTTGAAGCGGGCTAGGGCGCTTTGGGGGGGTGCGTTTAGGGGTTGGAGGCGAAGATAGGGGGAAAAGGGGGGGGGGGGATGAAGTAACAAAGCAAGAAAGCAATAAACAGGAGAAACCCGCGACTGCGCGATGAAACACGCACGTTCGCGGAGGTATGCCTATATGCGCTGAAGGATCACTGCACTTCGACAGGAACAAAGCAAAAAGCCCTTGGACGCTAAAGTAATATCGAGTGCGCGAGGATAGAAAGAGTCGCGAATAAGAAGCACGAAATACAGTGTGAAAGCGCCGGGAATGGGCCCGTCGAAGCCGACGTGGACCTTACGAACCTGAAGTTTGTGGGGCATGAGGCCTGAGGGAGAGCGAGTCGGAGACGTCGTAATGATCACAGTTACTTTATTTACTATTACGAGTCGAGGCTGAGTCGTAGGGACCGGTTGTGTTGGAGTTAAGTAATCCGCGGGCGCCGAAAGCGAGGTGAAGGAGAGGACGCAACAGCGGGAGTGGGGGACGAACGCCGCTGGCCGGCGTCCTCTTTGATATGAGTTAGACGCGGGAAGGCAGTGGCGAATCAACCTGTATCACAATTATGTTGTGCGTAGCGAACACCCAGTCGAAGAATTCGCGGCCGGAGAGTAAGCATTTCCACATCGACTGGTGCATGAATCGAATGTCGTCGAAGCAGTCAGACTTCAGGTCTCTCCAGTAGCAGTCTCAGACTTCACAGCTGGAAAGGCGCTTCGAGTCTCAATGAAAAAATGGATGCATTCGGAGAGAGTAGTAAGCTGGGACAGACGGCGTGAGTGGGTCGGTGAGGTGGTCGTGCAGAGGTTCAGTGGCTGCGTTGCCGGGCCGGAAGTTCCGCCACTGCTCTTGACCACTACAACTCCTGCCGTCGCGCCATGTAAGTCGTCCTCCCCTTCCGTCGCTGTAAAAATGGACGTACTGGTGCACTTGAAAAGTCCAGAAACGCGCCAGGCGCGTCCAATAAGTTAGAAATACACGCTCACCACATTACAGTAATGCAGCGATGCACCATCTCCGTCGCGCTCTCTCATGAACTACCAGCCGCGGCGACCTATCTTGCCAAAGAGGCCCCCCTGCCGCCTCCTCAGTCCAACCTCCTCAAGTCGATCCGAATAGCGCTACATGGCTCAGGCTCTCAAGAGCCACGGTACTCGTCCTTTGTCATCTCGCAGGGTGACCCCTGGGAGGAGGAGGAGCTCGTCTGGAACGACCACACGGCCGTGTTGAGCTCTGGGGGAATAATCCGCAAGAAATGGACTTTTACCGAGGACGGCCAGTCCATCCAATCTGCCACTCTTGGCTGGCTCGAGCAGACCGAGTCCGTCGCCGTCGTGACATCCCCCCCGTCCACAACCCCGTCTTCCGAGCGGCCTACCTTTGGCCCGTTCGCTCGCCACCAGCAGAACCATCGGTCCCAGGTGCACAGAGCCGTTCGCGTGCCGGCTGTCTTTGTTTTTCTGCGCAGCGTTGGTAAAATATTTCTCAAGAACGGTCTCGACTACACCTTCGCCATCCCCTTCGTCGTCAGGAAGGCGTGGCCACTGTTCCCGCATGGCGTCATGATCCAGCGCACTCTTGAGCCGAGCGAGTTGGAAGACGCGCAGCTCACTGGCGAGGCGCTGCTTCCCACCCTCTTCTCTCTCACCAGCCCCTTCTCCGAGCCCAGCACCGTCGGCCTGACCACAGGCATCGTCGGCGGCTTCGTGAACGCGCCTACACTGAAGGACGAGGAGGAAAACTCCAAAAAGCCACTCAAGGCCGTCCCATCGACCGAGAGCGTCGTCTGGGTTTCCCACCGCGCGCCAGGCGCAAAAAGCGACCTGCTCGTCACCGTGGACGCGGAGAAGCGCACGCTCTCCCTCTGGCGCTACGTCTACATCAAACCAAAGGACACGCCCGCCCCGCTCAAGCAGAGTCGCGCCCACCACCGCCAATCCATGGCGCCGGTACCGACGACGACGACGCGGCGCGCGTCGACGATGTTCTCCGAGCTCGACAACCGCCTGCGCCCGCCCTCGCCCAAGATCGGGTCCCTCCCCGACTTGCCGGTGCTGCCGTCGGACATGCCCCCGCTGTCTGCGCTCCCGGGCATGGCGCCCGCGCTCTCCACGACCACGACGATGGCGTCCATCGTGTCGGGCGCGTCGTCACAGTGGTCCAAGCCGCGGCGCAACTCGCTCACCCGCAACGACCTCAGTATGACCATGGACCGCATGGTGCTCGGGAGCGATGCGGTCTATGCACCGACCGAGCACGGCCGCATGAAGGCGTCGTACTGGATGGAAAAGGTCCACTCGCTAGAGCTTCCCACCGCCGAGTACGTTGACGCGCATCTTTTTCATAGCACAACTAACATCTATCCAGCGCGGCCGACTGGCGCGCCATCTCCGTCTCGCTCTTCGACTGGCGCTGGGCGGGCCAAGCCGACCGTGCGCTGCTCGCCATCCACCTTCCCGGCACCCAGGCGCTGACCATCTTTTCGGTGTACGGCGGTGCGGACAACACGATCAAGCTCGAGAGTGTGACGGACCTCCCTGCACTGGCCGCGATACCGCTGCAAATCACACGGAATAACGTCTGGGATCTGCTGGTCCTGAAGCCTGACCACCAGCTCGTGGTGCTCACGCACGGCATCCAGGAGCTGCCTCTCAGCGTGAACCTCGTCGACCCGGATAGGAATACGATGGACGTCGATTTCAGCTTTAGCCAGTCGATCGTCGGCCTCAAGAGCGAGTTGTCGCAGTTCGCGACGTTGGTCCTTGCGAGTGGCAAGGAGCAGCGCGTCCGCATTGACCTGGTCCCGACGGACTACCTGACCAGCCAGACGCTGCACATCTTGGCCCTCAGCTTGCCCGCAGACGTTTTCTTCGCCCTCCACCGCGCTTTCTTGGAAGAATGGTCGTCCCAAGGCCTCCGCACATCCGACTCCATCGAATTCGACTGCCTCACAAAAGCCCTCTGTTCTCTGTTTGGTCTCTCCGTAGCCGTCGTCCCGCCATCCGAGGGCAACTTCTGGGTTACGCTCGCGGCGTCCCCGTCTCATGACCGCTTTCGCGATGATCCGGCGCTGCGTCATCTGCGCCGCCCTCCGCTGCTTTGCAATCACCCGAATCGACCGCCTAATCCCTCGCAGTTCAGGACGCTGCTCGCCCCGATCCTCTTTGCGCTCCACACCCTTGGGGAGGATCTGCGGCTCGTCGTCGACCACTATGCAGCGCTCACCCAGCTCGTGCCCGTCATATGCGCCGTTGCAATGGTCATACGCCCCGAGTGGGCCGACTACTGGAAGCGGCTCTGCCCGGACGCGATGACCGTCTGGCCGAATCCCCCCAAAACAAGTTCGTAGCTCTGTTGTTAACTATTTCTTATTTTCTTAGTTGATTTTTTTCTATAGTAATCAGCGACCTCGACGACCGGATGGCCGTCTGGCCGCCCGACGTCGCCACCATTTTGTACGGACGCATCAGCAATCCGGACTGGAAGGTCCCGTGGCACGAGACGCAACACCTCGCGTTGCGGTTCCAGATCTCGGCGTCCTTCGCGTACGGGCGCGTCGACCCACTCGTGACGCTCAAGAACCTGACCGCGCTCTTCAAGTGCCTCGCGGACGCCGCGGAGCCGTCGAGCCAGAAGCGCGCGGAGAACACAGTGCTGCTCATGGTTACGCTGGGGATTGGCGCGCCGCTGCTGAATCGGCTGCCCATGGGGCTGTCGGCGCCGATCAGGGAGGCGATGCGGACGTGCCAGCTTGCGCCGCCGAGCGACTGGCCGCTGGAGGCGTATCGCGCGGTCGGGAGGAATGATGTGGCGGCGTCGGCGAGTCAGGCGCCGGACATGCTGTTTGGGGACGGGTACCTTGCGGTGAAGGACTTTATTGTAGGTGTTCCTTGCACAGTCAGCATGCTTTTATTGACTACTTTTCTTTTAGAATCCTACTAGACCTCGACCGACAATCGGCGAAATCGTGGCTGAGGCCAAGTCGGCTGGTAGTGGAGAGGTGGATGCCGTTTCGGGCGTCGAGCTTGAGCTGGAAGACTTTACGGATATCCGGTTCGGGCAGGATCGTCGGTTGGAGGAGGTGGCGCGGATGCTTTGCTCGTCGAATATCCCGGCTGTGCGGGTTATGGACCGGCCTGAGCTAAAGTGCGTTCAACGGTATTATCGTCGTCCTTTCGGTGTACTGACGTTCCGCTAGTGAACACGACCAGGCCAAAGAGCACCAGCATCAGGTTCTGCGGATAGCGGAGCGCACGCTGGCGCTGCCTTACGGGCGAGCAATGTTTACCTTCGGCTCTCTTCCCACCGTCACGCGGGAGGCCTACACGATCCCGAAGATGGAGTACACCATCCGTCTGCAGCCGCTCAATCTCGCTGTGGTGCCCGAGCCAGGGAAGCTTCACGCGGAGTCTATGAGCTGGGGCGAGTTCCACAACGGCGTCGCCGCGGGGCTGCGGATATCGCCGTCGGCGGGTGGCGTGGAGAGCTCGTGGATTGCGTTCAACAAGCCGTCGGAGCTGACGCCGGAGCATGCTGGATTCCTCTTTGGGCTGGGGCTGACGGGGCATCTGAAGGAGATGCTCACCTGGCATACGTTCGCGTACCTGACGCCCAAACACGATCTCACGTCGATAGGGGTGCTGCTCGGGCTGTCGGCGGCCAACGTCGGGAGCGGGGACCAGCACGTTACGAAGCTGCTTGCGGTGCACACGCCCGCGCTGCTGCCGACGCCGAATGTTGACCTGAACGTGTCACTCATGACGCAGGCAGCGGGGCTCTCAGGCGTCGGGCTTCTGTACATGGGCACGAAGAACAGGCGGATGGCGGAGGTGTGTCTCAACGAGATCAGCCGACGCGACTTGGCGCAGCCCGATCTGAGCAATGAGTACCGCGAGGCGTACACATTCTCTGCTGCGCTCGCGTTTGGGATGATCATGCTTGGCAAAGGCAGCATGATCCCCGCGGATATGGCGCTGCTCACGCGCCTCAACGTGCTCATACACGGCGAGGCCAAGTCGGTCGTCGGCAAGAAGGGCGGCAATTCGTTCGATATCAACCTGACGTCGCCCGCTGCGACGCTCGCGCTGGGGCTGATGTATCTGCGCACGGAGCGGCAGGATGTGGCGGATATGCTGACGATTCCTGATACGGTGCTCGCACTGAATCGGATCCAGCCGAGCTTTCTGCTGATGCGGGTGCTGGCGAAGGCGCTGATTATGTGGAATGCGGTGGCGCCGACGGCAGAGTGGCAGGCTGCGCAGATTCCACAGGCGATCCGGGCGGCGGTGGAAGCGCGGACGAAGTTTGGGAGGCCGATGGACGATGCGCTGGAGCTGGCGTATTATAATATTTTGGCGAGCTCGTGTTTTGTGATTGGGCTCAAATTTGCGGGGACGGCGAGACAGGAGGCATATATGATGATTATACGATATTTTGACCTCTTCACAAGGATGGTGTATTCGAACAGTGCGTTGTCTGGTGCACTTCATTGCCTAACGTATTGCTCACTACTAGTTTTTATGTTACAGGCCAGGCATTCGACCACAAGATCCGGCGGTCCGCGGTGCGTGACGGGCTCAACTTGATTTCGATATCCCTCAGCATGGTCATGGCGGGGACGGGCGAAATCTCATGTCTACGACGGCTGCGGTTCGCGTATGGGATGTATCACCAGACGATGTACCACCCCGCCTTCAAGTACGGGATCCATGTCGCGACGCACATGTCGCTCGGCCTTCTCTTTCTGGGCGGCGGGCGATTTACTCTGGGGACCTCGGACGCGGCGATTGCGTGCATGGTGACGGCGTTCTTCCCGCGCGCGCACCATATGTCGTCGGACAATAAGAGTTTCCTGCAGGCACTGCGCCATTTGTGGGTCCTCGCGATCGAGCCGAGGTGTCTGATTGCGCGCGATGTGGAGACGACGGAGGTGGTTTATCTACCGGTGAAGATCACGATGCGGGAGGGGAGGGAGGTGGGGACGACGCAGCTCATTTCGCCCACGCTCATTCCGGATCTGGACAAGCTCATGTCGATCCGGGTCGATACGCCGCGATATTGGCCGTTCCACTTTGATACGGCAAATATTCCGAGGCATCGGGAGAGTCTATTGCGGAGCCAGACGCTGTATGTGAAGCGGCGGACGGCCTTCTTGAGCTACACGGAGGACCCTCGGGGAAGTAGGAGCTTGTTCGTCCGGAGCCGGTCCTCGACTGGGGAGGCGGCGACGCTGGACTTTCCGCAGCTGACAGAGACGAAGGTGCATCCTGCAGGAGACCTGAGCGAGTTTATCACGTCCTTTTCGAACGACACGCTCTTTCTGGCGTTTGCGGACCATTTGGCGCGCGAGGAGGGGGAGACGGACAAGGAGAGGCTGCTGCACACCTACTGTCATGCGAATTTGCTGGATAGCATTTTGCAAGGCAAGCCGCAGACGCTCCAGGCGCATCTGACGCTCTTCCGGTATCGCACGATGGAGCCCACCTCGAAGTACTTCCACCTCAATCTGCAGGACTTGCGGTTCGCGGCGGACTTTTATAGCAAAATCTTCGACAGGCGGTTCAGTGGGCGGTCGGAGAATAATTTCCGGGTGGGGCTGATTAGGGATAGCACGGTGTCGGGGGCACTGCATGCGCTGGACGTGCAGCTGGACGAGATACGGAAGGACCCAGCATTTTTGGGGGTGGTGGGACAGTATGTGCGAGGGGAAAAGGTGGATGCGGAGGGAGGGCTAGTGGCCCAGCGGCTGTCCTGGTACTTGCTGCGGAACAGCGTGCCAGTATCGACGCTGTTGATTGTGTTGAGGGAGCTGGCTGGGGAGGCGTATACGCAGTGTTTGGGGCAGCCCCCGCCAGCGGGGACGGAAGATACGGTTAAACTGAGCCATGGGATACGGGATGTGCTGCATGCGACCGGGACGAGGATGACGACATCGTTTGGCTCGGGGTGGGCGGTGCGGTCACTGAATGAGATTATTGAGGCGTGGAAGTTTGATGGCAAAGTAGATAGCAGTGCGTAGTTCGTAAAATAATTGGATAATGTACATATGTAGGTAATTTTGAGCAAGCGTGGTATGGTATGTAGTTGAATTAACCAAGTTCCACATCTTCGGCAGCATAAACAGCGGCTTGGTGTAACGGTAACATGCGTCGGATATGGGAGCGACCTGTTGAACTTGTGGCAATCAAGCAATCAATGCAAAGAATTAGTGTCGGGGGTTCGATTCCCTCAGTCCCATCCCTTTTTTTCTTTCATTGAGAAAAATTGGGTGGATTTACCTTTGGTCTACACTCCTTAACCGGGAATGAAACGATCAGACGATACCGTGAATTACTCTATGATGGAGACCGATCCCTTTTCTTTTTACAGTCAATGTATCTACTCAGTGCCTACATGACTACAAAAATGTTTGAGTCAATTGGTGCTAAAGTGGTGGAGAATGGGCCGTATTTAGTGGAACCATCAAGTTTCATGATTCACTAGGAAGCGAAACATAGGCCTCAGGCAAAGAGTTTGAGGACTCGGGGTATTCATATTCAGAATCCACGACCTTGAAAACCCCCAATATATGCCTTGACTGTGAAACTTACGGGCAACAGTTGAGAAACGGTGGCTGCTCAACTCGCCGGAAAACTGCCACTGGCAGTGGGCCAAACAGTGTTCCAAAATATCATTATTTATTAAGCTCTAGTAGAAGAGCTCCTTGCTCAAATCCTTTTGTGAATCTGAGTTTTTGGTTGTATATAATGCTCTCAAATAGACTCGTAACTAGTCTGTAACCAATTGCCGAAAAATGTGGCAAGCACTTTCGGTGGTTACAGACTGGTGCAACTCGGAACTTTGCCTTAGGCTGTGCGCGGAGTTTGAAAATTTGGCGAGGGTCCTGTTCTGGGCTGCAGTTTAAATATGAATGGATTTAGAGCACACAGGAACGATTTTACCTTAAAAATGGCTCAATTTCAAGCCTCCTCACTTATTTTTTAATCTAGCTTAGAAAAGTGGAATGACCCATCAACTGACCAGAATTGATGGGCTTTGATGGCTCTTGTGTCGGCTGATCATGGCACCTGCTAAATTTTCAAACTCCGGGGATAGTTCAATTGTTGTCAACGAGTTGTACCGGTCTGTAACCACCGAAAGTGCTTGCCACATTTTTCGGCAATTGGTTACAGACTGGTTGCGAGTCTATAGGCTCTCAAAAGGATTTGGCCCTGTGACAAGTACCCAAGGTGCAGGACACGTAACTAGTATGAGTAATCTAATAATATGGTTGAACTAGGATAAATCTGGATAAATATGATGAGAATCATGAGTAATGTCGTGAAAATGCGGACAGTTCGGAGTGTATCGTAAATATAACTAGTACATGTAAAGTGCATCTCCGGAATATTCCATGACCCTTACACTTCCCAGGCAAAAATCCCCGGTCTCCACCAGTCCACAGAAAGCTGTCGTATGTCTTCCCTTTGCAGAGTGCATGCAGGACCACACATCGGCGTGTTCAATTTATGGTTGAGATATTTTCTGAATCCAACTTGATCGTGATTTAGCGCTTAGACCGGATGCCGATTTGTTCCGGATACCGGATCAGGCTGTCACAGAAACCGTCCGAGTCGTCGTTTTTCTCAGATACCGCTGTGGGTGTATGTGGGACCACATGCTTCTCGGCACATCCGATTTGAGGTGAATATGTGTAAACAACGGAAGTACACAAGGCGACGTTATTGCATTTCAGCACCACCATGTCCGATTCTCAATCCGAATACGGCTCCCCTGCACATACAGCCCCATACTTCCCCGATGACTTGACGATTCCCCAGTTTCTCTTTGACTACAACCATCCCATCCAACTTCCTCGCGAACCGCGTGTACCTTGGATCATTGAGTCTGTATCTGGGAAAGCACTTTTGGGAAAACAGGTGGGCTTAAATTTCGTATAACCATATGGAACTAACTGTGGTGTCGGGGTGAAGTTGAAGAACCGCGTTTGGGGCCTTGCAAATGGCCTCAGTTTAAAATACTCCCTCGGTATGAATCTTTCAATAAAAGCTTCCATCCGGCTGACTCGATTTGACCTAGGCCCAGAACACACTGGTGATTAATAATGGCAAGTTTCAGCGACACTTAGTTGATCGCCTTTCAGTGGGAATTATTAGTGGGAATCATGTCGGTGAGAAACTGCTCATGCTCATCTTATTCCAAGATTAACATTCAAAGATTATCCTGTGGCAATGTGGGCCACGCACCGACTAGGCGCTTCTTTCTTGTGCGTATTAACGCTCACTGTATCGGATCTCACGTCTCATCCATCGCAGTGCTCTGAACCCGATGTATACAATGGACGAATTTGGGCCTCACCTATCCGACATGAAGGCCGCCCTCCTGTTTGTGCAACCGTCTATTCTTCACGTCGTCCAAAATGCCTTGGCGCATATCGGACGCCCCGAAACACACATTGTGCTTGTCGAAGAAGAATTAATTGAAAAGGCTATCAAGGTCGAGAGCAATCTGTCGAAGCCCACAATCCAAGACCTGGTGAACCTGGGCCTCGCCAATCAATCCACCCATCGCTTTGTGGAATTCAAGCTCAAACCCGGAGAGAGGAAGACTAAGATCGCCGTGTACTTCACCTCCAGTGGAACAACTGGGTTTCCGAAGATGATTGCAATCCCTCATTCATCGTTTATTGCGAACATTATCCAGACAGCGGCTCACGATGCCGGTGTTGACAGGTCCGTTCCAGTCACAGACCGTCGATTCAGGCCTGGGGACCGTTCTTGTGTTGGTGAGCCGCGAGATATCTAACATCAAACTACTGTTGATTATTTTTCCTTCAAGCCTTGCCGTTCTTCCGTAGGTGCAGAAAGCTCGTTCGTATGCCAGATACTGAACTCAAACCTAAAGACATCTTTGGACTGCTCATCAACGTGGGTACAACAAAAAGTTCGCCCACTTGACATTAATAATTTCACAGCTCCATTACATGCTCTTCTCAGGGGTAACCTGCACTTCCTAGTCAAGATTTTATCAACACTGATCTTTTCTTCTCTCGCAGATGACTGTTGTGATCATGCCCAAGTTCGACTTTGTGGAGTATCTATCAAGCATAAAGCGATATAAGATTACCAATTTATCGTGAGCCTGTTCAATTTCAGAGCGTCGTTTTCCAAAATAAACAAATGTTCAGGTTGGTACCCCCAATGTTGACCCTTTTCTGCAAGGTATTAGACTGCTGCGTCTCCGCCACGAATTTTAGTTCAAGTAGGATTTACAGCACCCGGCAGTCAAAGCTGAAGATTTAAAAAGTCTCCGTGTCGTGTTTATCGGCGCTGCTCCGCTTAGCCTCCATCTCACACGTCTCATGGCAAAAATTGTCCCGCAAGCTATCATCGAACAATCCTACGGTAATCGACTATCCTCTCCAATTTGATATTCACCCTTAAATCGAGCCTGTCGTAGGAATGACCGAGCTCACTGGAATACTAACTATGCCGCCTCTGAATCGAAGGCTGGCCACTGACGCGGTGGGCCATTTATTGCCCGGATTCGTTGCCCGAGTCGTCAAAAATGACGGAACCTTGGCTAAGCCTGGGGAATGGGGGGAGCTATATGTTCGCGGCCCTTCCCTGGCGCTTTACTACGCGAATAACGAGAAAATGTGAGAGACCTGGGAGTGCCTGCGGGTGTAGGTGATACTCAAATCATATCATTAGCTCCAAGGAAACATTTGTCGATGGGTACGAGCACGCTGAAACGGCATGCGTTGATTTGACTTGGCTTCAAATTCCACAGCTGGGTTCGCAGCGGCGACAAGGTGTTTTTCGACAACAACCACGAGCTCCACATCGTCGACCGTATCAAGGTGGGCTTATTCCCCTTCTTTGGTGGAGATGTCTCCATATCCGTTGGTCAGGACTTCATCAAAGTCGGAGGCTATCAAGTCTCTCCCACGGAGCTTGAAGCGCGTATTTTCACAAATCCCGACGTCGTGGAATGCTCTATCATTCCTGTTCTGCATGAGTTTCACGGAGAAGTTCCAAAGGCGTACGTGGTGCTGAGGGAGGCCGCTTTGGAGCGAATCAAGCATGACCCGCGCGAAAGCGATAATATCAAGGCGGCCTTGATCCAGGTACTATATTTCTCAAGTTAGTCGGAATCTCACGTATATGGTACTGACTTTCAGGATATCGCTGACAACAAGATAAAGTATAAATGGCTGACGGGAGGTGTGGAATTTATAGACTCAATCCCGAAGACGCCCTCAGGAAAGGTACTCCGGAGGGTTCTGCGGGCAAAACTTTAGAAAGTCCTTTGTCATTTTTTCTGTGTATGTAATATTTTCGTCCGTAAATGCCGGATGCATAGCTGCAACCTCGCAAACAGTTCAGACTTTTAGCACTTCCCATTTCTCTCCCAACCACTCGACTGTCGACCCTTCCTCCCAATCTGCAATCTGCTCTGGTAAGTATGCGCCGTCGGACAGCGATTCACCGATTCCCGTTGTTGAATATTCTCGCTTCCACTTCCCATCAACCCATTGCGCCTGCCACGCCCAAAAGTCACCTCCGCTTCGGTTCCCAAGCGCCAGCTGCCAATTTCCCACTCGTGCCCGCCACACCAATCCCGCCTCATTCCGAACAAAAATGCAGTAGTCGCTTTCCTCGTCCCTCCAGACCTCCTCATACGCTGTCATCACTCCTGTAGCGGGGTTCACCATCTTTCCCACCTCGAGTGTCGTTCCATCAGATTGTGCTGTATTGGTTCCAAAGTCCACGACATCCAGTGGATTCTGCGGTACGGGTTCAACATATTTCTCGATCTTTATAATGTGAATTCAACCAAAGTACGAGAGTCAATATGGTGCGTAAATTTGGTAAAATTATTCCCCGCTGTTAGATGCATGTTTTGAACGGTGCCGGGAACTCGAACTTCGACGCCGACGCACCAGAAGATCGATAGCCCGCAAAAGCCCAATCCAGCTTCCTACTCTCTTTCTCGAAACGGACATCAAGAAAAACGCCACTTCGGAGCGCAGACAGCACAATAGTTTGTGTTGGTTCGGATGCGGCATCTGGAAGCCACCGAATGGATTCACGAAACGAGATGGACGCGAAAGACATGATGTGCTCGGCAAAGGCCGACCCAAGGCCGACCCGGATCAAAACCCTAACTTGAAGTTTCTCTAACCTCGCTCCATTGGCATCTGCATTTCTCCCTGACGTGCCTTGTCTACTAGCACTCTGCCAGTATCCTGATTCGTTCCTCACTAGACCAGGTCGAGGGTCGATGTCTATGTTTCTAAAAGCTTCAAGGTGGTGGCAATTTCACAGCTCGGGCCTTCAAGCTTCAAGCTGTACCCAACTTGAACGATGGCGACCTATCCTCCCCCGGCCCAGAGTCCCCACATACACTTGAAAGCTCGGCCTCGGTGACTCTTACTTAAACCATTTATATTCTGATTCTTGTCTTACAAACATGACACCGTACACCCCGTTCAATGCCGCGGTGGGCGCGTGTGTGTGCGAACCATATATATACCTAACGGTGCTGAAATACTCCGTGCCCCCCCCTTTTATCCTCACTGCTTCACACATGGCCGCTGTCGTCCCCCCAAGTCTTGTAATGGTGCGCCACATCCATTGTATAATCAGAGTTGAAGGCTCAGTGTTATCATCTTTAGGTGACAGGCGGTACCGGCTACGTCGGCGGAATGGTTATCCATCAGCTTCTCCAGGACGGATATAGTGTTCGCGCGTTAGTGTTAATAAATATATCCCGCATAAGTCGCTGACATTTGGCAATTGAAAGCACTGCGCGGTCTACGAAGGTGGGTACGTTGAAGAGCACCTACCCCGACGCGGGAGGCAGGCTCGAGGTCGTCGAGATGGCGGATCTCGTGCTAGATGCAGGCAGGTGGCCTGATATTCTGCAAGGCAAGCACTGTTGTATTTCATCACGCACTCACATAAATGTCCCTAATTGCGTCCCTTTAGGCGTGGATGCGGTGATCCATATTGCGGGACCTGTGTATCATCCTGATACTACTTCCGAAGAAATCTACAATGTCCCAGCAACCATTACACTCTGAAAGCATTGCCTGGCTGATATTTTTTATTCAGGCTGCCATTGGAGGCACGAGGAAGCTTTTAGATGCGCTCGCCACGAGCTCTGTCAAACGTTTCGTGCTGACGACCTCAGTTGCTGCTTTCTTTAAGCGTAAGAGACGATGCCCTTCATCTGGACCATAATACAGCTGATGATATGTGACAGCGGATTTTAGCAATATCATGGACACTACGGTGTATGATCACAACAGTAGGGCTGTTGAAGTTGGACTTTTACTGAAATTACTGACCGTTGAACCTGGCAGCTTGGTCTGAAATTGATGATATCGATCCAAAAGAACACATCCCTTCTGCCACTTACGTTGCATGTAAAGCCATATCTGACAAGCTGGTCTGGAAGGCTGCAGAGAAATATCCTCATATCGACTTTACTACTGGTTCAAGTCTCCTCATCGTCTCAAACAGCAGACTAGCTGACGATCCCCGCAGTTTTGCCGCCGACTTTGTATGGATGGTTCGTAAAGGACTACCCGGTCCCAAAAAACGTTGCGGAGCTCAACGGCAACAAGTTCCTGTATGAACTCATTCAGAAAGGTGTCGCCTTCCCCACCTGGCCTATCACGACCATCGCCCACAACCGAGATGTTGCGAAGGCCCATGTTCTCGCTCTTACCGCGCCCGCTCTGCCCAAAGAGGAGAAGAAACGATTCATCCTTTCGCTTGGAACAATGACCTGGGTAGAAGCCATTCAGTTCTTGAAAGAGCCGGAGACCGTTGCTAAGTTCAAAGAGCATGGACATGATATTGTTGCGAGGCTTCCTGATGTTTCAGCGACTGGGATGCAGTCTCAGTACAGTTTGGATACTAGTCTTACGGAGAGGGTGTTGGGGTTGAGGAGAGAGGATTATGTTCCGTGGAAGGAGATTTTGTTGGAGGTGATGCCTCGCTTGATGGATTGGGAGAAGGCGCATCCTGAAGCTTCGTAAATTGGTGACTAATTGTAACAGTTTTTGGTCGTACGGCTTCATTTTATACCGTCGATTTCAAGCTGATTTCTTCAAGTTTTAAAGATACGATCGACCTCAAATGGGTCGAATATCCGCAAGAGCAAAGATGCTCCATGTTGATTGATCGTTTCAAAGCTAGACTGCCTGTTCTATTCAACACAGAACAATTTCGGACCAGGCAACGAAACAAGTGAGATAATGTCTCAAGAGTGTAAGTTGTGAGGTATTCGATGTTTATGAATGCAGATACGAAAGGAGTACAAATTTTCCGTCTATAATACTACCTACCTACCTATTGTGGAGGCCCAGGAAGAAATCCTTTCATTCTGGGCCTGCTCCGATTCTAGTTCCCTATAACCAGCACGCCCTTGATCCCATGCTGCCGTCGGCCCCAGCCCGTCGCTGTCCGTCTCTTCCTCATTCGAATCCCTCACCATCGGGAGGGCGAGTTCCGAGAAACTGATGTTGGCGAGGGTCTTGTACTGGCTGTGCCCGAACTTGCGGATGACGCATTGGAGGTAATGCCACCGAAAGAGTCCCGCTGGGGGGTTGTCGGCGCGTTCAGGATGGGGCGGCGTGACAGGTAGCCCGTGCAATACGGTTCCCACATGAGCACCGCGTTTCTCGACGCCGAGGAGCGTAAGTATTCCATCGTTGTGCTCTGGTGTAAAGCCATGGATTTCATACTTGTCCTCGAGTCGTTCCAAAATCAACATCAACGACAGAACACATCGAAAACAAGAGGAGATGAAGTAACCTGGCCGATGGCACGTAACCCAATTTCGTAATCGTCAAAAAACGCGTCCATGTTGAGATTACTTAGACTTAAGCGCAAGCCCAAATATTGGATCGAGGACTGTCAGCCCAGCAGAGGTGGAATTTGGGCAAAATTGGGCGAAAACATGGCGTGCGAGGTGGTCCCCCATGCGCTTGGGACATATGTGGCTATTAGCCAGGGGCAATGCGACGTGTGTGATCCAGCATTGCTCGTCGCGGCGAGTAACACGGTCCCGCATGGTAGTGCCATCGTCAATTGCAGTTGTCCAGGACTTGGCATTCTGATGCTTATTTGCGTCAGGCCGATGAAGATCGCGGCGGGCAAAACATAGCGGTAGGTCGAGGCAGTTAGGAGGTCGGCAGGGTCAACAGTGGCCAAGTGCGCGCCGTCCCAAATATGTAACGCGCCGCGCATGTGCAGGGGTCGATGAGGTCGTGCGCAATGTCGATTAGCCACTGCGCGTGTTGTTGGCGCGAATAATATGTGATGGACTCGAGAGGCACGCTCAGCAGGCATACCGTATCGTAGGTGCAGCTGCGGTCGGCGGCTGTATGGCCATCGCTTGCGCAACGTCACTATTTGCGGTAACAGTGGACGGTGGCGTCGGATATTTTCCGACTGAGCCCATCGCAACTTCAAGGACCAAGAGCGGGGGAGGGACCTCAGTGGACGTGGACATCATAAAGGTGGAGCTCCAGAGGTGAGAGATGGGGGAAATGGTTGTCTCAGACAGCAGCAGCAGATTCAAGTTCTTTATCGGGCTCTCATCAAGCTCTCATTCAGATCTAGAGTTCGAGGTTGAACGTTGAACGAGAGAAAGTGTGCCAGAAGGAGATAACCTTCGGAAGCTTTTCGCCGTGCCATCAATCTTTTGCCAATCCTGCGGAGGGAGATCCAGACGACACCAGGGCCGCCGACTCGGACATGCGAACGATTCAGTACTTGTGTCGCGCATTCAGCCTTTTGTTTGGTTTCTTGGCTACAAAAGAGAACTCGGTCTCCATGCTCGCCTACGTTCTGGAAATCTGCTCTGATTTATAAAATCTGGTGGTCGGAAATTCTCGACCCGGTGCCCTTGGTATTGTCCAGCTCGCAGAACCGTCAGTGTGTCGAGGGTCTTCGCCACGTATCAAGACTTTGTACGTATAAAGACCGCGTTGGCCTTCCCTCGAACCTCGGGAGATTGAAAGTCGTTCGCAAATCTCGTCGTCGTCGGATGGCCCGTGCGCAGGGCTCTGAGGGTAACGTGCCCCCCGCTCTTCTGCGCTCGCCCACTGGATCAGAGGTGCAGACGTGCTTCTCCTGTCTGGGCGCGTGGGGGAAGGGAGCTGGTCGTGGCGAACGTACTACTCTCAATACTGGATTGGATGGATGGCCTTTCGACACGAATCTACAATTAGCCGGACGGCTTTGGATAGATATAGTGGATGGGTTCATCTTCGCAATGTCGCTTGGCGTCGTCCTGCGCCCAAGTCTTCTCCGTCGTGTCTCTGGATCTCACTTGTGCGTCGTATATTAATTTCTTGGATGTCATGCCAGAACGGATCCCTCTGCATTTACTTGGTCGCGAACCTTTCTCATCTGCTCGACACGGAAGGACCTGAACACAGCTGCACAATTGCTTTCTTGGGGCGTAGACTCGTCTCCCAGAGTCTTGTACAATTGTTTTATTTCTCCTTAAATATCTCATCAAATTTTGTCATTATTATATCTCGTCTCGTCTCTTTTGTAGCATCATCTGTGCTTATTAGAATGGCTTCTAACCCGGACTCAGCGCATGATTTCTGGGTCAATGTTCATCTCGAAAATAAATACTGGACTTCCTCCATTTGCATTCGGTTGCCAAACCGCCCGCTGCCCTGGCCTATAATACCGATGCGCCATACAATATAGAGTACGCGTGTTCTGCATTGCACGCCAGTGTTTCGCAGCAACACCACAACATTCTATTTAGCCTCGAAAACCCCCAAGAATATACGTATAATACGCTAATCGATACAACTTTCACAACCGCGAAACCGACGAAAGCAGGCACCCAAAGAAAAGACTCATTCTAAAATGAGGGCTGGGCATGTCTGCACAAAAGGCGAAAGAAAAGGAATAGCAAGGCTGGCTGGATACATGCGTTGTGAAAAATGATGGTGGATGGCGCGACGAGGAGCGAAAAACTGAAAAAATGGAGCGAGGAAAAAAGAGACGGCGTGTAAAAAGCGTATACATACGTTATGTAAGTGGCTGGCTATATAGCTAAGGGGGGGTGGATAGAGGGGGTCGAGTAGGGTACTATGATGTATGTATGTAGGGATTCGTTCGATTCTTCATTAGCCAGCCGCCGTCTACCATGCGAATCGTGAGTTATGCCTCCTTGAGATGGCTGGGGATATAGATTGCATGCAAGTGATGATGAGAGAGTGATAGTAAGCGAGAAAGACAAAGGTAAAGAAAGAAATGTAAAGAAAGGAAAGGGGAAAGGGAGGGAGTGGGGGAGTGCCGAAAGTCTATTGAGTGGCCAGCTTGACCATCTACAACAAATAGCGTCAGTGGCACGCAAGAGTGCGACCAAAAAAGAAACCAGACCTCACGCGCCCATCGTCTGGTCTTGTTGGTCTCCGCCGGCATCCGGTGCTTCGTCCTCAGCTCCTGCGCGATCCACGGCTTCAACAGCATCTGCTTCAGCTGCGGGCTTCCCTGCAGCGCCTCAGCCAAGTCGCCTATCAGCCCAAACGAGAGCTTCATCTGTGCGTCCGTCCGCTCGTCGTCGACCGAGCAGCGGTGGATCAGCTCCAGAATCGAGTCGACGTAGGGCAGCAACACCGAAACTGTCAATCGCGTCAGCTGCAGAATCCCGAAAAAAAATGCCCAAGTAACAAACGAACCTTTATCTGTTCCCTTGAAGCCGCCCACCAGCCCCGTATACGCCTCCAGGATCCCCTCCCTCAGCTGACCGACGTAGTCCATCAGGTCGTAATCGAGCTACACCAGCCGTCGTCAGCCATATATTCCACAAAATCAATAACGCAAGGTCACATACCGGATTCGGCTGCAGCCCCCCGGCCTGCCTCAGCACACTCATCGTCGTGTCCAAAAACGGCTCAAACGACGGCCCAATCGCCATCGCAATATCGCCGAACCCGCTCAGGATGCTGATCTTGACGTTCCTGTTCAGCACCTCGCTCTGCAGGTTCTCGAGCAGCACCGTCATGAACTGGTTCGCGTACTGCGCCGCCTGGGGGCCGAGCGCGCGCGAAATGTCGCCGATGATGCCGACGGCGACGGTGCACAGCTGCGTGTCCTCGTGCGCCTGGAGCGCGGGGTAGAGGAACGGCAGGAACGCTTGGATGTATGGCGAGAAGTTGGTCTCGAGCGCTGGCGTCACGATCAGCGTCGTTCAAGGGAATAAGAAAAACGCGTTTACCAGCGGCAAGAGCCCCAACGACGAGGAACGCGTCCTCCAGAATCGTCGACGTCTTTCCCGCAGCCTGGATGAGCTGCAAGACCAGCGTCATGATGCGGTCCGCCAGCGGCTGGATCCCCCCATTGAGTTTCCGGATGACACACTTTAAGTAATATTGAGATCGAGTCGGAATATTCAGGTGAAGGAACATACAATGACGACGCTGCAGAAGTTGCCCTGCAGCTCATTCCAGTTGTTGCGGTCGTCGACGCCGAGGATTTGGTTCTGGCAAATATTTAGAAAGGTCACAGCGTCGATGACACCAAACGGACCTGCATCGCGAGCAATTGCTCCATCCGCTGCAGAATCGTGACGACCGTGTTTTGCACGACGGTGATGGCGTCGAGCGTCGCGCCGCCAAGGTACGCCGCGATCGCCTCATAGGCCGCCGTCCTAAAGTTTGCCTCGTTGCCCGCGCTATACGAGAATTAGCTTTGAGCCCCCCTCAAAAGAACGAACTTAACCCACCTCTCCGTAACCCGCAACAGCGCCGCAACGACGCCCTCGTAATACGGCGACAGCGGCCCCGTTTGCACTGGCTCCGCCTGCTCGCTGTCGAACGCCCCCAGCTGCTCCGCCAAGTTCATCAGCGCCCAACAGCAGTTCGACACAATCCGCGGGTTATCGCCCAGCCCGCCCACCAGCGCGCTCACCAGCGGGTGGAGATGAACGTCCGGCTTGATCGTTTGGATCAGCAGGTCGCAAATGCGGCCGAGCGTCCAGGCGGTCGTGTCCTTGACGTGCGCGTTGACGTCCGTCATCATGTCGATGAGGAGTGGCAGCGCCTGCGCGACGAGGGGCGTGAGCACGATGGGGTCCGGGCCCTCGAGGATCGAGCCAAAGGTCATGACGGCCGCCTCGCGCTGGTGCCAGTCCGTCGCCTTGATGTGCGCCTCGATGAACGGGATGACGGCGGGCACGACAGCGTCCTGGACCGCGCCGGCGAGCAGCGCGAGGCACGTGCCGGCCGCCATAGAGACGTTCCACTCGTCGTCGTCGGCGTCCTCCTCCTGCTTGGTGAGCAGCAGCAGCAGGACGGGCACGATCTCGGGCAGGGCGATCTTGGCGAAGCATTTGGACTCGCTCTCGGGCGCCTCGCCGTATTCCTGCGCCTGTGTGAAAGAAAGAAGTGGTTAGGATTATGCAGGGAACGATGACAGATCGATAACAAACCTCCTGCGCCTCTATCGCCAAATCCACCTCCTCCTCGCAAACCGTCGACCAAAACTCGACGGCCTGCAGCGCGACGCGCTCGTCCGTGTGCTTCATGCCCACCACCGTCAACTGTCGTCCCCCGTCAGTATATTGTAGTGGTAAATGAACGAATAAACGACACCCACCCCAAACAGCGCCTGCTCCATGTAAAATCCCATTTTATCGTAATACATCCCCATGATCCGTACCAGGCACTCGAACGCCCCCACCTGGACGTTGACCGATGCGTTTTGCGTCGCCTCGCACACGACTTGCATGATATAGTTCCGCTCGCCCTTGACAACAACATCAGCGCCTAGGAGGAGGAGAAAAAACGAATAAAGTGTACCTCGCGCTCAAAGTTGTCCCTCACAAACTCGAGCGAATTGAACAGTGCATGGATCGCTGCGAGCTGCACCTCAGGAGACGGCTCCTCCTTCCGTGCGCCGTGGATGACCGCAGTCAGAATCTCGTTCGAGCGGAGGGTCAGGATCTCCGGTTTCTGTCGAAAAAATATGAGAATCCGGATCGTTGGAGCCAGAAAAAAATACGGGACATACTATCGACTCGCAAATGAAGCCAATGGTCTGCAGGGTCGCGATCCGCAGATTCACATTCGCCTGGGTGTTGACGAAGCCCAGGAGCATCTCGATGAGCTCGCCCCACTGGCCGAGGGGCAGCTCGACGGCGGCGATGGCGGCGACGACCTGGGAAGCGAACGCGCCGGCCTTTTGGGACGCAGAGCCGAGCGTCATGAGGGCGTCCTGCTTGATCTTGGCCTTGGCGTCCGTGCCGAGGCCCATCCAGCGGTTCGAGTAGTCTGTCAGGCGGGCGGCGTCCTGGGAGCATTGCAGGAGTGAGCGAATGTAAAACAAAGATAGGAAAAGAACAGACGCGGGCACTGAGAGCGTTCTTGAGGGCGAGGCCGGCTGCGTTTCTGATGTGCAGCTGCTGGGCCTCGTCGACAAGCACGCTCGAGAGCATCAGCATGTATTCGGGCTGCGCGCGTCGTTGGGTCAGCAGTTAGTCTTACAACTCAGCAGGACGCCGACGCACGTAGTTATCCCGCGCCGCATTCTCCAACTTGGCCGTCGCATCCTGACGCGTGTTCCCATCTGCCGCGCCGCAAAAAAGCCATGGTCAGCGAACGCCCGTCCACGAGACGAGAAGAACGCGGGTGAAAGGGTGGCACCGCGCACGCACCTGCAGAGAGGGTGTTTGCGAGGAGATCCGTCGCATTCATCGTGTATAGTGGGCAATAACAGTGGTCCTGGAGGGTATGTAGGACTTGAAAATGTTTTTTGAGCGGTCTAAGGGCGTGGTCGTGGTCGAACAGGCGAGAGGCGCGGCGGGGGCGCAGAGAACACGGTGGTGGAAGAGACGATCAAAGCACAACCCAAACAAACAACACTTTCAAAGATCGTCCTTAGGCGCTCATTCAGTACTTTCACGAGGTCTCCTTCGTCAATTGAGGTCC
Source organism: Mycena rebaudengoi (assembly GCA_029282285.1). Taxonomy (NCBI): domain Eukaryota; kingdom Fungi; phylum Basidiomycota; class Agaricomycetes; order Agaricales; family Mycenaceae; genus Mycena; species Mycena rebaudengoi. The sequence goes on along the minus strand of JARJCX010000310.1, from coordinate 94,563 downwards.
TGCGCGCGACTCGAGTCTTCAGCGGACGCGGGCAGAAAGTGGTCCTCTGCCTCGGAGGACGAATCGAGAAATATGCCCTTACAACCCTCATCGTCTATATTTACCCGTCGCAGGCAATGAACTACAACGGCTGTCTCAACAATCATCTGGACGACCTGACCGAGGCGTAGATTATTGAAGAGAAGGCCAATACCGTCAGTCGTCATCTCTCAAGCCTTGGCGACTATGGTGATAACTAAAAGTCCTAATTCCCAATTGTTGTGGCCATCGACGCCCAGCGCCAGGAGAAGACAGACTTGCGGTATGTACACTCAAGCGTCTGCACTCATTCCCGTCGTTTCCGAGGCAGATACATGGCCTCTTCATGTTCGAGCAGCGTGTAGGTATTGTCTTGTACGCCTAACTTCCTCGTCTCATCGTCATTTAGGTACGATTGCCGCACATACTGGTAAATGTCCCTAGAGCATATCATTTGGAACTATGGTAGAGTCGTTCATACCATCTAATTGTACCAATAAAATCTACCTAATACCCCGCTTTTCCCGCTCATCTTCGATCCAGTCTTCCAAGAACCGTGCCTCCTGCCTGTGTGAGTCCATGGCAATGAGAATCTCCAGCTCTTGATATGTCTGGGGATCGTCTCCCTCCAACAGTGAGAACCGGGGGATCATTAGCATACTGCTTTGATATCAGCCTCACTTTAACTTTCCGATGCAGAAGGTTCCGTACGCTCTTTGAATGAGATCGAGGCCAGCCGCGCCTCTTGATTCAATTTCGGCAATTGTGCATTTAGCGGTGTCCTCGAATGGAAGCTGCATCAGTGACTGGGCTTCGCACAGGAGTTCGTAAGCCTCTTTCCACAGAGGCAGAGACCGGCGTTTCTCGGGAGTGGTGGCGTCAAGAGCCTAGGTAACGTGAATAGCCCATTGTTGTAAATAAACACTGCACACTGACCGGTGGGACGGGCAGTGCCGCCACTTTTTCCGCCACTTTTTGCGGTAAGCTTGACGAGGTGCTATCTCCCTGTGATACGCACGTTAGCTTATTGTCAGCTTGAATCGATGAATGCACTCACATCGGTTCGCCTCGCACTCAAGTTTTGGCACAGGCCGCTATAGTCTTTCATTGCTTCGAGGCATGTCGAAAACAGATGGTTGATGGCTGGAGCAGTTCAATGCACACGATACCAATGAAACATTCACTATCACTTACCAGGGACCATGTTGTTTAACCTTGACATCCGATCGCCGCCTCCAGTACAAAAATGCGGGCCTTGATCGAAGCGCTTGGTGGTCGGACAGTATGAGAAGAAATACTGACTATCCCAACCCTGTGTGAGAAGAAAAAAAGACTGGCGTGGAACACAGAACTTACTAGTTCATGTTATTCAGGAGCCCATGAACACGTCGTGTATGCATGCCGTTCTTCTCCGTAGCAGCTGTGAAGTGCAAATAAATGGTTTATTTATTTACAAGCAGATGCTGAAAAGACAACCCACAGATCAATTCAGCGAAGAGTTGCGCGGCGTGGTCATTTGTGAGCCAATTTTTCGTGAATTCGGCAACAATCAGGAGCACGTCCGAGCAAGAATGAATCTAATCCAACATTTATTATGTTTGATCTCGCGAGACAGAGACTCTCAACTTCATATTTCACGCGCCCGCCGCTGGAGAATGAGGTTACTGGAAGGGCCCATTCGTTCCGGTTGACGAGCCGTCCGGAGAAAAGAGATAAGACCGCCTCAATTGCCTATCAAACGTGTTAGTTACACTTGAGACAATAATTTCCAAAAAAAATCACACACATAGGATCCTATGTTAGCCAAACCTGCCTCGGTTTGCTGCCCACTGACGTCGCCGTTAACGTCCATTTTTACCCATCCCTCAAGCTTGATTTTTCGGTGGAGGCTGAACGGGAGGTAGCATTTTGGGACCGAGTACGCATTTTCAGTTCGGGGAAGTTTTCCGAATTCCGTCCCAAGGCTATACAATGCAGCCAAGTGGTTCCACTTTGTTTCCGAGAACGGCGGCAAGGGATCGGTCCGCAATTTTTTGAATGCGTGCTCTCCACTCTCGTCCAGCTTCAAGTTCCCCTTGTTAAACACGTACAGACGTTGCTCCAAATAGTTGAATTTGTCGGCTTGGGTGTTTTGACTGCCGGAGCAGAGCCAAGGCAAAAGAGGGCCGATTACAGCGACTGCTTCCTCGTCGCTGCAGCCCAATTCGGGGAAGTCGGAAGCAGACGGTGCGGCTGTTCTTTTGCCCATGGCGGTCGACAAGTGAGTCTGGGGTGTCACATTCGTCGATCGCAAACCCCTTTATATGACGGAGTAGATCGCTCGATCTAGACTCGGGCAGTCGACCCCCTCCCAAATATTTAGCCTTGGTGGATATAGCAGAAGAAGATTCCTCTATGATATATTATTTCGGTGCGTGTTCCCTCGCTTTTCGGTCTTCCTGATATACTCACCAGATCTTTGGTTGTAGATTTTTCGTTGACCCGAATACGAGGACTCGACCTGCACACAAACCGGAAAAAAATGGTTCTGGCTGTGGTAACCGGGGAGAGCCGTGGAAATGATGATATTCTCACTGGATTTATAGCCTTGGGAATACAAGGAGTGTTATAAATTCAGCTTCAGGCTTGATTAGGAGTCGACGGCCAAAGCGTGGCTTCGCTAAATGAGAGGCTGTGTGCGATCGGCCCGACTTCCGACTTCCGATTTCTCTTCTTACCATCATGGCTTTGGTCTCATCATTACGCAGCTCAGTACATAGCCTCTTTTACTCATTTTGGCCTCAACAGGTTCCCAATCTATGCTGTAGAATTCGTTCCGTGGAATCTCGAATCTCAGTGTTTCTGCTCAACCATTTAATTTCGGATTGAATTCAGAAAACTGAAGGCGGCGCTGCTGGTAGAATTCAACCAAGAATCAGTACACTCCTGAAGCCCGAAATGTGCACCCACTGCCCCACATACTGTACTGGCAACTGCGTGATCTATCACACCCACTATTTTTAACGGCGCTTCTTATGGCGGTAAAATGCTGTTAAGGCTGTGTCCCCCTTCCTCTTGTACCTCCACCATCTCTCCCTAGCTCTGTATTTGTGAACTATGGCGGACCCCATTACAATCACTACGACTATCATCACGCTCGCGACCTTTATAAAAGACCTCATTGATGTCGGACAGAACATCAGGCGCTCTATAGAAAAGGTGCGTCTACCGTTGTAGAATTCACTCACACTTACTGAAGGACGTTAGGTCGGGGAGAATAGAAGACGCATACGGGAAGTTGTCGATGATACTTTGGGCACGCTGGCACAGCTGGCGAACCTTTCGCGAGGTCGTGAAGATAGTTTCCAGGCGCAGGAACTGTTAGACGCCCTTGGAAATCTCAAGGCGTAAGTATATTATGCTTGAAGCCAGTCCATGCACGAGCTCAGGGCTTTCACTCAGGGACATGCTCCATGTTCTTGACATCACCCAAAAGATCTCGGCCCCAGAACCTCGCTCAGGCTTTCGCAGCCTGCAGTCTCAATTCAAAAGCTGGCTGGAGCGTGAAGATGTCGAGGCCCAGGTCAAACGTTTGAACAAGCATGTCAAAAAATGCTACATGCAATTTATGGTGAGCCTCTCCATCCCAGAAAATGTCTCTGGATTAATGGAGTGTAAAGGTATTTTCTGCCGTTCGAATTGAGCATACCTCTGCACGGATTGAAAATACCTCCGTTCGAGTCGAGCAGAGGTTGATCGTCAATTCTGTGGAGCACCACGCGAAGTTACAACGTCTTGAGGGAATGGTGACTCGCGTATTAGTCCAGACTCAATTTGGACATGATGTGGTGAACCGCACGATGGAAATAGTCGCTTCGGTAGGTTCCCCATCTCGTTTATTGGCAATAAATACTTACTCCCTGAAGGACCCAGACCACCAATCGATCGAATCACAGTTTCTCTCTCTACAGGCTATGCGCCTCGTTGATGCACTTGAAAAGTACACCACATCAGCCTACTTTCGATCCGAAACACCTCATTGGGATCCCGTGGAAGAGCCCCTGCAAATCGTCTTCCTACGGCCCAAATCGGACTTGCATATCCTCCAAAAGATCCTTACGGTCATGCTGCAAATCAAGGATCACCCGACCGCGCTTTCTACGAAAGATATGGCAGAAACACTGCTGGACATCGGGGGAGAGCTATCTTGGTTGGGTATGCAGTCGGAAGCAACAGCCTCGGATGTGCTGGCGGTTCAAGTGTTTCGCCACTTGGCGTCACGGGAAAATTTTGTGGGATGTCTACCAAGGCTCGCTTTTACTCTCGGGCACCTCTCAGATCGATACCAGTATCAGTTGCGACATGAGCTCGCTGTTCAAGCCAGCGAACAATCTGTTTACTGGTGCCATTTTGCGTCTGAGAGCACACCGCATACGGACAATCGGGCGCTGTTATTGGCGTCCTTGAATACTCATTCCACCAACCTCCGTGCAGCTGGCCAGATCGATGCTGCTATTTCTGTCGCCCAAGAGGCTCTCGCCTTGAGCCGGGCACTATTACCAGAGACCTTCCAAATGGCATCGACCGAGCCTGACTGGGCTCTTCAATACCCAGAATACGAATTCCAAGCATCCAAATGCGCTCAGTCATTTTTCTGTCTCGGTAACGCCCTTTCAGATGCCTCTTGGCATCGTGAGGCGTTCCTGGCTTCAAAGGAGGGCCTAGAGGTTGTCGCCCGTTTTGCAGGTGCAATAGATCCTCCCTCTGGAAGCGACATCGATGCGTTTTTCAACCACATGTGCAAAATGGCGGAAGCAGGAGACCTACCCCAAGACTCCCTCGCAGATGCTGTCATTTTGTATGGCAGCCTTTCGCGCATCTATCCGTGGGAATTCTCGGAACAATTCCTTCTAATACTCTATGCTCGCACATATTTTTTCAACCACAATACTGCGGCCATAAAAGCTTTACGGCTGTTCCTGGAACCTAGTTGGGAGTTGTCACCACCGATTATGGACAAAAGCACTTCTGTTTCGTGGATCGATGGCTGGGTGGTGGAAAATGCCCTTCGTGCATACTACACTTCTAGGTCGTGGATAGAATACGATGCCATTCAGATCTTCATCGGATATTTGATTCAAACACACTTCGAAATAGCCATTTCAGTGCTACGTGAACAACTGTCATCTCCTACTTTGGAGTCCGATGACGATTGGTTCGCCTGTTACCTCACCTTTGACACCACTTCTGGAGTCATTATGGAGCTTTTTCCTCGAGAGCGACTCCTTGTCTTGGAGCCATTTACTGAGCTTGTCGTCTGGTCGCGAAAAAACATCGACTTTTCGCTTTCATCACCGATGAACCGGCATTTAAACAATTTTCTGTGGCGCTACTGTATCATGTTGAGACAAACGGGATGTCTCACCGATGCACTAGCAATCATTCAAGACAATGTCCGGTACAACCGGTCACACACCACGCCTCTGACTGACGAAGTTAACTGGCAATGGCTTGGCCTTCAAGCTCTCGTCTTGGCCGACATGGGCCGTTTTCCCGAAGCAGAATTTGTTCTCCGTGGCGCTGCGCAGAGTCGGGACCATGATTCATATCATGCCTGGCTCCTCACTGTTGTGGAATCCTTCTTTCTTCGACAGACTGGCAGAAAAGAACAGGCTCTGGCACTACTTGAAAGGAGTACCTCGCATTTGAAGAGTGCCTCGGATGTTGCCCCGTTCTGGATAGTTTATTTTCTACTTTCGGACCTATCTGCCACACAGTTGGATCTAGGCGAGACCCAAAGTGCCTTCGAAACCGCGGAAAGAGCAGTTATTAAATGTCGAGAACTTTGCGAATCTCATCCTCATCGACTCAGCCGCCGGCTTGCTGTTGCCCATGCACTCATCGCCCAGTCTAATTGCTTTGCCGCACTTGGGCGGGCAGAGGAAGGCCTTGCAGCTGCCCAAGAAGCAGCCGCGATATATGCGGGACCACCATGGCGCGGATTTTACCCAAGGGAATATTGGCCTCAGGAATTAAGCTCGAGGGCGTTCCATACGTTATCACTTCGTCTCGCAACTTTAGGGCATCGAGACGAAGCGCTGGTAAACGCCGAGAAGGCAGTCGAGGAGTACCGCGAGCTGGTATCGCTGGCGATCCGTCATACCCCGTCCCTCGCAGACAGCCTCCGAAATCTCGCTTCGAGATACTGGGATGTTGGCCGCTTCGACGAATCCATCACAGCCTTGAAAGAGGCTATCAGCCTCTTGCGGGGGGTGATCGACCAGCTGCCACATCATTTCCCGTCTCTTGGCGATGCATTGGGGCAGCTCGCAGAGTACCTGTCGGCTCAAGGAGATGCGGAGGGCTCGTCAGCCGCGGCGTCCGAGTGCGCTCTTGTTCGGGAAAGGCTCGTCTCGAAGGAAGGGGAGGCAGAGGCAGAGAGCGACTCGGAGTTTTGGGATGCAGAGGAGGGAAGCGGGCCGAGTTGTGAAGAGGTCGTTTCAGAGAGTGTAGCACTTGCCATCACAGCACAGACGGAGAGTGACGACGGATGTCGGCGGGGGTAGAATATCGCTGTCCGACGCAGAGGAAATTCAGCTTTCCCCGCCAGAGTCCGCAGGCGCATCCGCCTCCATGGTGGAGCCTGAGACATCCCCGGCCGCCCAGCAGGGAGTGGCACCGAAAGAACAAGCGGAGGTGCCAGCCGCGGAAAAAGTCGACGTTGGCAAGCGATTCAAAATGAAGATCGAGCTGGAGAGCTCTCCGATCGATGTCGTATGGTGGATCCTTCTTGCACTTCTAGGCCTAGCTTGGGCAGGTCTTGCACTGACGCTTGCGAGGAAGTGAATTAGTATTTCTATTAACTAGTATCTTAGACATGAATGTATATATTTTCTAAACATATTCGCTGTGAGTTCGGAGTATTTCATTTGGGGGATGAACTTGAACGGACCGTGACGGGATAGATGCGCGCCCTTGCTGGCTATCATCGGCGGGCAGGCGAATACGCCCCGAAGCGAATGACCTGGGACTTCGCGATTGCCCGTTCGCATGCCCCACAGCCTGGTGGCACTGACGAGGAAGCGTCGCGCTATGCCGCTGCTCCCTGGACGCGCCCTTTTCGCCGTCTTCCTGTCAAGCTGCATCTTCATCCGTGCCGCAAGGATATCTACGCACGATTCCGTGCAAAGTTGCGAGGTTTGACGTCAGGGAAGGAAGCGGTCAGCGGACAAAGACAAGGACGGACTGAGAGAGATGACTCCGTCGCAGGGAGGTGCGCTGCGGGGAGTGCGACCCAGGCGCAGACCCAGGGGCGAGAGGAGAAGAAACACGCGGTACGGGCGCGTCGCCGGGGTGTAAATAAGCGACCGCGGGGCACCAGGCGCTTGTGAGTCTACATCCAAGGCGGCGTGTCTATCGATATGCTTACTCGGTGGGCAGTTTCTACGCAGAGTTTCATCTGCACGCTCCTCGGCGTGCGCCTACGAATTCATCGGCGGGTGTTTTACCGGTCCAGACATCGTCCCTGGTGTGACGCGGCGTGTTACCGATGGATGAGACGTTAACGATGTTCGATGCGCCGCCGGGCGCGCTGCTGCTCACGTTCTTTGGCGCTGGTCCGGGGGAGCTGTGGCGTATACAATCCAATCACTCGTACGATGTGTGGGCCAGATTCGGCGATGTCTACACAGGGAGGGGGTGGCGAAGACCTTCAGCGCAGCGTTCCCATAAATCGACTCAGAGAAACAGGAAAAGAAAGATAAAGTGCGGCGCCGGATAGAGAGTGGGTGGCGAATGTGTACGTGCAGCGAGGGGAAAGTTCACAGTCCGGAGACTTGAGTTCGCATGTTCTGTGACAAGATTTGGACGAGCAACTGGACTCTGTCTAGGAGACACCACGACGGCTCCGCGTTATTGGGATGCGGCGCAGAGTCTCTCTCGAAGTGGTGCCGGAGTCGTACAAAAACCGTGTTTATTGTCGTCCCCAGAAATCGTTACAAGAGTGAGTCGTAGAGATCAGTTGCCTGTTTGTGGCTGAGTTCTCTCTGCAAAACCTCCACCTTCGACTTCCGCGACGCCAGTACTCACGACTTCAGCTCGCGTACATCCCAACGCTCCACTGGACGCGCATCTCGCTTATGCGTGCACCTCACTTCAAGACTATTCATCACCGATGCAGCCATAAACTCAACGCCCGCAGGCACGTACAAGCACCTCGACGCGACCGCGCGACTCACCCGGTGCGCCTGTTCCTCTTACTCGCTATACGACCTACTTATAATAATTCTGGCTACAGGGTCCAGGGATGAATGTACGGACGCACTGAGCACACAACAAAGCAGGTAAGCATATGTATACGTGTTCTTACCTTCCTGGCGGTGCGCTCGCTCTGCCACGAGCCCCGAGTCGCAGCGCCGCCACCATATGAGCCGCGCGCGCTGGGCACGAAGCGAATACGCCGGCGCGGCTGTGTGAGCGAGGCGTGCTCTCTCTCGCGCGGATGGCGACGTGCCGCCTTCGCCTTCAGCGCCGATGTCGAACTGCGCCGCAGGGGAATTCCCTTGCGGGCGCTGCTCCTTTCGCACAGCTACCAAGCCCCCTCCTCCCTCACGATCCGGGTCTAACATTACCGTCAGATTCACCTCCCATCCCTCATCCCTATGCCGATCCTCGCACGGTCACCACACATGTACAGGGCTTGCCCTTGCGTTACACGCTGCATGCGGGCGACATGCCGCCTTTCCAGGCCTTCCCACACAGTGCGTGCTCTCGGCGCGTAGAATCGCCCCAAGTCGTCTGGCCTCACGCCACGCCGCCGTCCTACAACGCACGCGCTCACCTGCCCATTCCCGCGTCACGGCGCGCGGAATCACCGCCGTTGCGAATGCGCTCGCAGAACACCGAGTGTCGCTACGCCTGGTGCAGCGCTGACGTGACATGGCGACACTCGCGCAGCTGCTAACGGCGGTGATTCTCGCCGCGACGTAGGTGCGCTAGAGAGGAAGGGAGGGCGCACGCTCCCGGGGAAAGCTGCGTGAGCCTGCGGCTTGCACGCGCGCACTCTGGCGCAGTCGTCGAGACGAAGCAGATAGCACACCCCGCGTCTCTCACGCCCTGCGCCACGCCGCTCACCCCGCGTTTCCATGTGTGTGTCTTCATCGCGCGCGCGTCTCTGTATCCAAAATATTTTTGTAAAGTAAGTAAGTAGTGCCCGAAAATGAATTAATATGCTTTACCTTTCGACTTTTCTGTTTTCCTGCAAGTGAGTGTGGTCGGGGGCTTCAGCACTACGAGCCTCGGGACATTCTGCTCACACACGATGAGTACAGTAATTTAAGATGCTCCAACTTACTTCGGCAGAAAGTCGTCAGGATTTGTGGATTAAATGCGACCGGCGAGTACGTGTGAAGAAGATAAACATACCGTATTCAAGAGACCTTCATAGAGTAGGTCGTATATTTGGAAGTAAGTAGTCAGAAATTAATCAAGGGAGCAAGAAATCGAAACCGCGTACTTTGAAAAAAAAGCGCAGCGCGCACTTGGACTCGTTATAAACGCGTTGGAATATACTTATATGGGGCAGGCGGATAAGCATAGAAACAAAAGATACGCACGTTGAAGAGGCGCGCTCTTGAGCAAGCTGGAAACTCGTTCAAAAGTGGGTAGAGACGCCTTCTAGACGCCGTGAAGAGCTCTACAAAGAAATTAAGTAAGTAATTACGGGTGAAGTTGATAAAGTAGGAGTTACCTCCAGTCCAGAGGCTTATGCGAGTTATATAAGCTTTCTCTTGAAGATATGCCTAGAGGGAACTACGAGCGAGTTAGAAGTGCGAGTTGAATTGATTGAATACTCACCAGATAACATGCAGGGTTAGTTCAACGGCTTGTGCAGGTCGTATGGACGTAAGATATCGACGCTTTGGGTCAATGTATTTGAGGACCGCAAGAGCTGAAGGTGAAACTAGACTCACCAGAGAATAAGAACGGCTTATTCTAGGCGCATAGGACCGTTCTCAGAATATATCAGAGGTTCAAGGCAACGATGAGAAAATTAGAACAAATATAGTTTGAATTAAAACCGAAGTTGGCTGAATGGATAGCTCCACAATGCCGTATCCTACTCGTTTATAGTTCGTATGTTGAAGGCTTGTAATGGCTTCGAGTCTTAATGAAGCTGAGAGTGTGTTAGAAAGAATTCAAGTTCAAACAAAAGTCGAAATTGACTTGCATGCAATACTTCTGCAACTTGAACCCTATCCCAGTCGTCGAGGAAGCACGTAATAGTACGGTATGAGCCTGGTAGGTCGATGAATTAAGGATCAGGGAGGCTGGAAAGAATTGAAGTTCAAAAAGAAAAATTGAAGTTGACTTACTGATACTTAATTCTACAACTCAAAAACCTTATCCCAGCCATCGAGAATGCGTATGAGAGCACGGTATGAGAACGTTAGGCCGAAGGCTTGAGGCTCGAGGCAACGGGGAGTATGTCAACGGTCAGAAAAAAATTACTCCACTGTTCTAGAACATGTAAAAGACATTTCTCTTGAAGGTAGGCTTGCTATGAGTCGACCTGGTTGGATATCCAAGCAACAGTAAGTCAGTAAGAATGTGAATCGGGTGTGATATATGATTGAAACGCACCATGCACCTGCAATTAGGGTCAAGCTAGTCGACAATACCAATGATAAGTTATTGAACGTTGAGTCGATACCTCGACGGTCAAGATTGCGTTCAAGAGAAGAACAGATTTGAAGGTTTGTTGAAGCCAGAGTAACGGAACTGGAAAAAAAAAATGCGAAGTAGATTCAAAACTCAAAGTAAACCAAGTCAAGAAAACCAGGGCTTGCTTTGTGGTGGACCTTGGGTCGTGTCTGTGAATGGATATGAGTTGTTGGGATGAAGATTTAAGCCTGGGTTATAATATTAGTGAGAAGCAGGGCATAATCACGAACCAAACTCACCTCGGGGCCAATGTGCAAGGACTCGTAGTCACGGTTCATCCAAGGGCACAGAATCGTCCCAAATAGGATCATCCAATTAATTGAGGCAGCAAGACCAGTATGAATTGAACTGGAACAAAGAAAACTTGAGTTGGAGTGAAGGAAGTGAAGTCAAGATAACAAAAGCTTACTTGGAAAACGGCTGGCCCGACTTCCGACTTCCAATTTCTTTTCCTCACCATCATGGCGTGCTCTCGATAAAGCTCCATCGTCAGGCGGCTCAGTACATATTCTCTTTTGCTCGTTTTGCGCTCCCAATTTGTGCTGTAGAGCTCGTTCTGTGGCCGAATCTCGTTCCTGTTTCTAAATGTATTGCTGGTATTAGTCCTGGCGAATTATGGATGAGCTTGGGATGCATGCGCTTCCTCACTAAGAGGCTCCTCCACTCGAAATTTTAAAGGGAGAGGCGAGAGGCCGCGGCGCAGGTCCAGGGAATGATGCAAAGAACCGCGAAAGGCATAAACGAAAGTGCGGCGTTCTGTAGAGACTCGGAGCACTGGTTCCAGCGGATGTGTACGGTGCAAGGAGAGATAGAAATTCAATAAACAGAATGTCGACCAAGCAGCGTGTTACAAAGACACTCTGAGAGACTTGAAGAAGCGGACGAATGCGTGGCAGATCTGCAGAATAGTAGTCTCGTTAACCAGACTCTCCTACTATTTAGCAGAAAAGGCCCGAGCGAGAGCAAGAAACCGTGCCAGTGACCATCGTGCCATTGATCTGTACCGTGTACGACCGCCCAGTGTAGTATATCTTGTAAGCTAACAGGATTAGGATTCTAGAATCCAATGCCTCTGCGGGAAGAGTTTTTGTATCGGAGAGTTCGATTCGTCGTCTGAGTGGCCAACAAACAAACACAACCGTGACATCTCTTGACTTCTCTTGAAGTTCTCTTCCAAATCCGGCGCTCTCGGGCTATCTCCCTGCACGCTATCTGCCCACCTCGTCCTGAGTCCTGCCTCCAGGTATTTGGCCCTTCTCACCATCTTGGGACGATGCGCGGCGCCGGGATCGTTCGCCGCAGGCTTGCTACAACAGCTATAACTTGCCGGACTTCTAGATCTAGATAGCCGCCTGCTCTCTGCCCGCGGACGCCCACATGTACAGGAATATAACTCTGTTCGCTACTCTCAAAACCACCAGGCGTATGACTGCGAAGGGCTCACTCAGGCTATGTACAAACTCTGAGAGCTACTCTGAGCCAGTCCAATGGCGCCTGGGACTATGATGCGAGCGCGATTGTGTCGAACGAGAGCATTTGGTCCCGACGGGCACCGCCCCGCGACCGTATCTCGATGTCCCAAAGCGATCGTTCGCGCAGTCTTGGTACAACTTGCCAGACTTTCTAGCAGATCTAGATGTCCGCCGCCCTCTTCCCGCTGCCATCACCGCCAAAGAACGGCGTCAGCGCAAGCACCGGGAACGTGACCTCTAGCTCATGATCAAGTGCTTCGCCCTCCGCAACGTCGCCCGCGCAAGTCCGATTATTATCCGCCAAATATACGCCCCGCATTGGAGCATTCTTCTGCGCGCTATAGCCAAATCGGGCGCAGCTAACCTCTGGGTACTAAACACGAACCTTTGAAAAGACTCAGGACCGCAGGACCGCAGGCGCTGCTTTTCCTCCTCAAGAGCCACGAGGAGTCTACGGCAAACTTTGACCACAACGTCCACGTCGGCTTCGACACGCCCATTACCGGTGTCCCTTCTTATTCCACACCTCCGTCTACTAGTCTTTTGATGCGCACTCGATATCGCCGTCGACGCTCTTCTGGGTTTTTCATGTCGAAGTGCATCTTAGGCACGAGGACAGCGAGCCTTATGCGCGCATACGTGTACTACCTCCCCAGACGTGCACGAAGGCGCTTCTTTCACGCAGCGTTTCGTCGTTGGCACTGTGGTGGATTCTGTAGGTTCCACAGCCTCAGCTTCAGCGGCAGTCTGAACGCTTTGCGAGGTACAGGTGGCACCTAGGTCCTACAACACCTCCATAGGTGCGACTCTACCTTTTTCAGTATCCCAGATCTGCGACGGGACACGTTGGGCGGATGCTTGCTCAAAGACTCTCTGTCCGACCCCCGCGTGGTCGGGGTGTCTACCGTACATATCACGACACCTGATCGAGATCGGGAGTTGCGCGCGCGTCCGCTAAATGACCTTCACCTGCGCCGTCACATATAGCGCAGGGCGGCCACTATGTCACGACGAGCAGCCTCACAGAGTCAGGATCGCAACTGCGCGGGTCGGTTTCCTGGCTGTGAGTCGTAAATTTACGAATGGGCCGGGAGCGTTTTCGGATCCAAACGTGAGGGGCTAGTTCCTTCCTTTGCGAAGGTGCCTCATTCCTCATTCGGTTACAGGCGCCAGAACCCGTGTTGAACGAGGAGCCTCTGGACAACGGTACGTTTTGTTGTCTTCTCCACACGATTATTAACGGCGAACGTCAGATGTATTAGCATAGATATGACGTGGTACACTGTACTAGCAGTTGAGGATTCCCATGTCTTATTTTGGTGCGTTTTCTCTCGATTTTCGGTCTTCCTAACATACATCATTCGCTGGGCCTGTCCGATGCCGGTCGATTTATAGATAATACAGGGATCTTGAATGTTCATTCCATCTAAAGTCAAATCTGAATGAATTATTTTGAGGCTTGATTTTTTTGGGGGGTAAGCGCGCGCACCTGTGAAAGTCGCGTTCAGACCAGCCGGCAGGCTGAGGTCACGAGGTCGTTCATTGCCTGCCCGTTCCTTCCGATTATATTCAAGGTTGTCAAAAATCATTGAGCCACGAGTTACAGCTCGAACTATATTGACCGAACTCAAAGACAATGGTCAACTCAACAATCTAAAACGTCGCGGGTTCCCATTGCGCCCTTCTCCTGCCGCATCTCACAAATCAGGTCGAAGCCGGACAAAACCGTGGCGACAGAGACCGGGGATGTCATCACAGCCCAGACGGCATAGCATTGCAGCACCCACTCCGTGGATGACGTAGTGTGTTCCCCTGCCATCAAAGCAGTAAGGACCATGTGCGATACAATATCGCACCAGCACCCGATTCTGCACGCGCAAACGTCGCAGCACTTGTCTTCTGTTGCGATGATGGCAGCGCGTCGGATCGCGGATGCGCGTGCCACAGCGCGACAACTAACCACATCCGCAGGGAGCCCTTCGACACCATGAATTTCGTCGCTCGCGGCAGCGCCCAGTGCGACTTTGAAGGACGCCATGCAGGTCGGGCAGAGTTCCGGAAGCACGCTCTCGGAGATTTCTGGGGCGGGAGTGGGGACGTAGGCAAAAGATGGACGGTCTATGAGTTTGTGAGAGGTCGCATCCGTTGTCAAGCGATCCCAGGCGTCTGCCACGTCCAGCAGGGGGATATCTGCCAAGACAACTTGCTGTACAGCCATCTCCGCTATACTTCGCACTCTAGTGCTCGTCGAGCGCGATATCTGGCGGCTGTATTTAACGAAGCGCTCCCAAGTACGATAGCGCTCGCTGAACCCCGCCCACGCTGACACACTACACACCGCGTTGTCGCCAAAGAGGGTATTTTCCTTGGCGTTAGAGGCGCAGAGGCGCCTCGCAATTGCATCGACAACCGAGGTGGCAAATATACAGTGCAGATTGTCCTCTACGATGCCTGCAGCCGCGGCGTACATTACCGAAGACATGAGATTTGATGTTGCCAGATCGTACAGCAAGTCGTGCGTGTTAGAGACGAGGAGTCCGACAAAAGACCCAACCTTGCTCTTCGTGTAGACAGCGGGACCTTCGTATGCATATGCACAAATGGATGTACTGTCGGCAACGAGCGCTGCAACCCAGTCTGCCGGGGGGATGGCCTTCGGCCCTAAGTTCGCGGAGCCCAGCCCGTCTCGCGCCCATTTTTCCTGGATGGGGCGTACGTACTGCTGCAGATCGTAATTCAGCAGCGCAACGAGCGCCACACCCTGCATCTGAGCACCCGCCGCCGCGGTATGGCGTTTCGCGATATCCATGGCGGCTGTGAACCCAAGGGCAAATGCCTCTACGCGATCCATGTCAAAATCGACGGCACCGAGTAGGGTCATGGCATCGCAGTCGTCGCGGTCGGCGCGGGAGATGGTTTTGCGCTGCGTCCCGAACCAGCCAAAGGACACGCACGGACTGAGGGGCTCGAACCCGGTATTGGACCATGTGCGCTGGACGGAAGCGTATTCGACGCTGGACATCCAAGCTTTGCCGCCGAGATTTTTTGGCGCCACGTGATAGAGAGAGTCTTTGTGTGCGCCACGAGTGATCGTCATGACAAGATGCGTAGGAGGCGTAATAGGAGAGGATCGAGTTGTGGCATTGGGACGTATGGTATCGTAAATTTTGATGCTCGCGAGCACGTCGGTTACCAGAGGACTGGGTAAAGATATGGTGGGACATATGCTCGACAAGCAACTCCAGCCAGCGAAGTATCCATCAGTGAGGATTGCGCGCCGCACAATATTGACCACGTAGGTATTTCTCACATGGATGGACATGGTGCGATACTCGGAGGCCGAAATGGGAGCCGCCTTCGTAACAACATCGACATTGGACACTTCCACAGTCCTTTCGTCTGAACAGATAGTTAAAATGGTCTCCAGGATATGAGAGTTGAACGGCCGGCTTGGGTCGCCTGAGGTTGTGGTTGTGGTATCCATCGCTGATCGTCAATGCTGGGTGTTACAGCTGAATATTGAGCGCTGAGTGTTCGACCACTTACCGAAAGTCTACGAGATGGGAGAATGTGTGGTGGGGCTCAACTACAGCCAAGGTCGATAAGAGATAATGTGAATGATCCGCGAGGTGGTAAGAGAACTAAATGAATATTGTGGTGAGTTCACTACTTAAATAAGAATCGGGAATGAATTCGGGGCTTGGCCATCCGGAAGGCAGTGCCGGAGGAGGAGGATGTATTACTGCGGTGGTCCCTAAAAGAAACAAGGATTCGGCCTCGGTGTTAATTGACGTCCGAAAGCAGGATGAATGGCCCAACTTCTATGTAATCTCAGCTGTGATCGAACTGTACGCATCAGCCGCGTTATGGCAGCGGAATTTGTCTTGCGCACCTATTCACGAAATAAATATGAAGGGGCGCAAGTAGTGTACATACGTGTACTTAACTGCACACAACCACGCATGACTTCAGCCCTGGAAGTGCTGGTTGATGTGGTGCCCGAGCTGTACAATCGAGCCACACAATTTCGTTGGGGCCCACGGTACATGGAGGTAAAAGAATGAGGCCAGTGGCACGAGTTTTAACTAGAAGAGCGGGGCATTGTTTCCATAGTTGTAGTTGCACAGATTCCTTTTCCTTTTCGTTGAATTCCAGACAATGTTGCTGAGCCTCTAGAAACAAGCCGTTCCAGGAGAAGGATCAAAAGTTGCCACGAGCGCGAGCGCAATCAAAGATCCGACTCGGAGTCGCCGACTAGGACGTCGATGTCACCGAGGTACGCGTAACGCTGCAGCAAGAGTCAAAGATTGCCGTAGTGGTGCTCATCAGCGGCGGGGGCCTAATCCGTGCCTTGCATGGTGCCTGTGCGAGATGTGGGGCGAGCGGCAACGACGAACTTCACGAGCAGAGTGAGTTGCGGAGGAGTCCGAGCCAATTTTATATAAAATACTTATAGGGATCTTTGAAGTTCATTCAACCAAACCCAAATCGGAGTTCTGGGGGAGTTTTCTATTTTCCGCCCTCGTGTTTCCTTTTAAGGCAACACCATTTTGGGAACGGAACAACCGGCAGGCCTCATTCAATCTCCGCAATATTGTTTGGAGGGTTTTATTCGTCACAGTGGCTTTGTGACTCGGAGCAAGGGCTTGACAAAGTGAACGGGAAAAACAGTGGCACGAGGAAAATATGTATATTTCATTTACCATACGACTATTTAAGAGAACAACATAACGATGACGAAGGCCCGACAGTTGCAATCAGCACTGTGCCCAGCTACTTATCCTCCTCACGTCGTCGGCTGTAGGGGGCATGTGCGGAGTGCCGAGCACTGAGCGGCGGTTGCGTGGCACGCGGCGCGTTTGGTCGCGCTCACCCCCACGCATGCGACGTGATGCCGCCGTGGTTTGCCTACCGACACGCGGCCAGGGCGAATCGACGAGCACCACCCGCGGCCCCGTATCAAGTCGCACGGGCGCGGCGTGCCCAGTCGACTGGCGTACTCACTTCCTGCGGAGCCCAGACCCGCCTCGCAGTGTCCGGACTCCGTGTGGTTGTACGCAGCGTCGACTCGGGCGGATGCGGACATGGAAACGGCGTGCTGCGCGTGCAGCGCGGCGGGTTATAGGGCGGAGGTACACCGGGTCTACGGGCAGCCAGAGGCAGACGACGTCGGGGATATGTGGAGTTGATGTCGAGTGGCAGTGGTGGTGGAAGCGAAGAAAGAGTGTGACGGTGACGCCGTAGAAAATATTGTACTTAGGTTGATGCCAGTGATGGTGGCAGGTAGGTTTGCCGAGGCACGTGAAGAGAATTTCCTAATAAGGAGATGCTTAGTCACGACTACGAGGGCGGAAAGTCAAAGACTTTCTGGGGGGGATGACGCACGCCTGTAGTCTCGGAACCAGCCGTTGGGGTGACGGGCCTGACGGCCCACCGGACCGGCGGAGTTTGAAAAACATAGTGCAGAAGAGTCACCCCAACGTCTGGTGCACTTGGTGCAGTGATGCCCCCCATCGAGTCACAGGGTGACAGTTACTGATCCTTCACACGCTGCAAAAGCTCGCGAAAGCTGCTTTCAGAGCACGTTAGTGCCATTGTGCATCAAGTCTTCCCCGTCATGTCTGTCCGCAGTGCATGCCTTTGCAGAGTTGTGGCTGGTCATCGTTTCCTCCACAGCTTTGCGCATTTTTTCGAGGAATCAAGCCAAAAATAGATGCAGACATTCTATTGAGGTAGGCGCGCACATTTTTCACTTGCTTTGACCTATGACTACAGCTGGATGCTGCCGACCACTTCCCAAGCAATTTCTCTCACTTTTCATCGCCAGGATGGGCACGGAATCAGCCCAAATGCTGGTTGCCGAGCTGCCGCAAGCGAGTGATGGTCACTGTGTGACTCGATGGGGGGCGTTGCTATACGAACTACCCCAGACGTTCTGACCGAATCTCTGCGCTACATTTTTCAAACTCCGACGGTCCGGTGGCCCGCAGGGCCGATTCGGGCAGAGCGTCTGGTTACGAGACTAGCACGCCTGTACTGTAAACATGAAGCTGCATGAAGCCACATCCAGGAATAACCGCATCAGGAAAACCAAGCTGCCTGGGATGATCGATGCATCGATGAACCTGCACCAGTGCAGCTGCATAGGGCTCCCGACTTCCATGTCATCCGCTATACGGTCCTGATGCGGCGGGTGCCGAGGTCGCCCCTCCACCTCCGCCATCCGCTTCGACTTGGCTCCAACACAACCCACGGCTCAGCGCTCAGCCCGACTCCTACCGCCAATTGAGGCCTTTGTGGGCATGGCCAGTTCCGGCGCACGCGGGCAGGAAGTCGTCCTCTGCCTCGGTGCAAGAATCGCCCGCCGCCGCCGCCAGCGGGGTGCTAAGGCAGCTCCACGCATACTACTAGCAATTAAGTAAACTGTGGTTTTGGGCAAGACGTCTCCTACTCGCGCTCTCCCCCGCGGCCCCGCAAGCTTCAAGTCCGTAAGGTCTACATCGGCTTCGTCCTTCTTATTCCCGACTCTTTCTATCATTCAATACGCGCTCGATATTACTTTGGTGTCGACGGGCTTTTTGCTTTGTTCCCGTCAAAGGCTTAGCCTTGTAGCAGTATTTCAAGAATTTCGACCCAACTTTGGGTGCAAAACCGCGCAAGCCAACCGTGATGTGCAGATCCTCAAGAACCACACTTATCTGCCGTTCACGGACTACAGTGTGCCCGCCCGCGTTCAGCGCGCGCTTGAGGGGCTCGCACAGGGCCCCATTCTGCCCCTGACCGAGGTTCGAGTCGTCCATTTCTACTTCTTTTCCCCGCCTGTGATCGCCAGAAGCCCATCCAAATCACCAACGTCTCCTCGGACGACGGCTTCGACCCCATCTTCTTCGACGAAGACGACTTCGCGCCCACCACGGAGAGCGCCGCGCGGTCATGCAGCGCGACTTTCCCCAGATCGTCTCGTTCTCGTGCCGTCCAGGCCTCATCCCGCTTACACCTGTCCCGTCCCTCCCGGGCGGCTTCGACCCGGCGGCGGACTTCATCATCATCAGCATCTCGCTCCCCACCGTGTCCCTCACCGACACCGCGCGCGCGCCACCTGGTGCTGCTCGTGTCGTGCTTCGGCTGCACGGGCTTCCCGGGCGCTGACGCGCAAGGGCCAGTTGGCGCGCACGGGTGAGAAGCTGTGCCTCCAGGTCGGTGTGTGTGGGCAATACAAGCCCGCGCCGGTCGAAACGGTGCGCACGTAGGCACTCATCACCAAGGATGCGGCCAACGAGGTGTGCGCGGCGAAAGAGCGCGAGATGGCGTCGTGGGACGCTGATGCAGACAACGCTGAGTACGATGTGAGCGCGGCGCCGCGGCGCGGTTGTGGTGCCTGAGCCGAGGACCAAACGCTTCGAGCAGTTCAGCTCGTCAGAGACCCTGCTGGACGCGCAGTTGCTGAAGCTGGTGTGGATACGCCGCACGTTTAACATTGGGCAGGCGCGCGCGGAGGTGATGCAGCGAGGTGGGGCGCAGTCAGGAGGCGTACAGGGACGCGTGGGATGTGCACGGCTTTGTGGATGACTTATTGTCTCATTTTATTCCTGCTTTAATCTTCGTTTGCCGCGCATCATCGCGGCCGACAAGGAACAGGCTAAGCTCCGATAAATGAGTCGTATACCGCGTTTTGCTACTTTGTCCGGCGTTTGACGGTAAGCCCGCTCTCGCCTCGCCTCCTTTGTTCCTTCCGCTGATATCTTTTCCCCTCAGCTCTGCACTCGCTACTGCATCGTCTGCCACGAGAAGCTCACAGCCGAGTTCAAGGTACTCAAGCCGTACGTCTGCGACTCTAAAATATGTGCGTACCAGTATTACACCCTCAATTGTGGCCCGACGCTCGAGGTGTATGTCTTACTTGGGCCCAAGTCATTTTCTTCGTCGTCACGCTAACCCCGACCCAGTCCGAGATCATCCACAACCTGCAGACGGTCGACCTGCTCGTGTCGCCCACGTTCTCGGTCGCTTCTGAGGGCGTCGTCGATAACCCTCTTCCCATCGGCATGGGGATCCGCGTACCGCTGCCCGACCCTGGTCGCATCGTCACCCCCCTGACTACTGTACGAACTACGCAATGTACCAGAATGCCTATGGCGACGCTACTTTCCGCCCAGCAGCGCCACTTCCGAAGAACGGACTCGATAGATTAGTCGAATTTGACGTTGTCCGTGCCGCTGGTGCGTGCTTACTTTCTTATTAATTATATGCGCGCCGATGTCCCGTATGCTGACAGTACGCAGGTGCGCGTGTGCATCATCATGATGATTGACTCTTTATCCCTCTGCGAACGATATTGAAAACAAATGTCAGACCGCAGGCGACTGTGTCGTACGGCTTTTTTGGGCGACGCCCCAAAACTAGTATTATTGTCAGTACTAGACAGGCAATGAGACAATTCGGACCGCGCTGGCGGGCTGGTTCTGAGCCCGACGGACATTTATTAGATGGACTGAGTAGACTGAATAAATGTAAGTTATACTCATCATAGCTTCAATCCTACCAGACTGGCGCAAGCAGCGGCGGAAGATTCTCGTATTGTTTTGGTGCGTTTTCTCTCGCTTTTTGGTCTTCCTAATACACTGATTTTTCCAGCAGATAGTGTCGTAGATTTTTCGTTGGCCCGTGTATACAATACAAGTACATGGTCGTTAAAAAAATGTTCTGGCTCTCGTAACCGGAGAAAGTCAGACAGACAATAATGATATTCTCACTGAATTTATGACCTTGGGAATGTAAGGAGTACTTATTGTGAAGTCAGCTGCAGGCTTGATTAGGACTCAACGGCCAAGGGACGAGTGGAAGAGCATTCCGCCAAATGATGGCCCAGGGGCTGTGCATGGTCGGCCCGACTTGCGATTTCTCTTCCTCGCCATCATGGCTTGGCCTCAACTTGGCCTCGATAAAAGCTTAATCGTTAAGCGGCTCAGGATATGGCCTCTTTGCTCATTTTGCGCTCAACAGGTTCCCAAATTATGCTGTGGAATTCTTTCCGTGGAATCTCGTATCTCGTTTCTGCTCAACCATTTAATTTCGGATCGAATTTCAGAAAACTGAAGGCGGTGCTGGTGGTAGAATTCGACCAAGAACCAGTGGATTCCTGGAGCTCAAAATGCCTTTGCTCACCTCCGACACCCACTGCCCCAAATACTGTACTGACTGACACACTGGCATCTACATCAGGAAAATGTTTTGTGTCTGGCGCAGATCACCAGAATCAGATCTGGTAACATAATAACTTGCGGTGTCTCAAAACACATTCTGGCGCCAGGTGTTTGCTAGAAAACATTTTCTGGCATCCCCGATGATATTCCAGAATTCATTTGTTGACTCAATCAGAGTTTAAACCACTCAAAAGATTATTTATTACGGCCATCGTGTTGACTGGATAACATATCTTACACCCCCACCTCGACCCAATCTCCGACATCCCAACCGGAGAGTGCTGGAAGCGAGGCACGGAACAGAGTGCTAACTGAATGTGATTTAGTAAATGAATATTGAGCACAAATTGAGGTATACACATACTTTGGTCGTTCACCATCGCCTCGGTTTGGTGCGCTACCGCATGGTGGGGTCGTCCAGCTTAGGCGCGTTGGGGCTGAAGGCGCCATCGAAGAGTGCATGCGCGCGGAGGAGGGCGTCCAGAGGCCTTCGGCGTGAGGGCAGCAAAAGGAGGCCGCACAAGGAGTAGGAAAAAGTAAGAGCCATGGGCAGAGCAAGGAAAAGAAAGGGCTCGATGATTTTTGAAGGGATTGAGGCAGGCTTGAGGTGTCTTGAAGGGTGTGAAGGTTCTTGGATCTTGGAGACCAGATTGTCGTCTTGAGGAGGGTATTTGCCCAGTGCAAGCAAGGAAGAGCAGCCGCTTGAGAGGCCGGAAGCGCGTGCTAAGGAAGGGTAGTCATGACTTGAGAGTGTCTTGAGCTTTACCTGTGGGTGTCTCAAGTCGTGAGGGTAACAGTGAAGCAGGAGGGAAGGAGGTGAGGGAAGGAAGCGAAGGGCATTGATGTGGCGGTCAACGATCAACATTGATCACGCCATTGATTGAATAGAGACGTTCCACTCGTCGTCGTCGGCGTCCTCCTCCTGCTTGGTGAGCAGCAGCAGCAGGACGGGCACGATCTCGGGCAGGGCGATCTTGGCGAAGCATTTGGACTCGCTCTCGGGCGCCTCGCCGTATTCCTGCGCCTGTGTGAAAGAAAGAAATGGTTAGGATTATGCAGGGAACGATAACAGATCGATAACAAACCTCCTGCGCCTCTATCGCCAAATCCACCTCCTCCTCGCAAACCGTCGACCAGAACTCGACGGCCTGCAGCGCGACGCGCTCGTCCGTGTGCTTCATGCCCACCACCGTCAACTGTCATCACCCGTCAGTATATTGTAGTGGTAGATGAACGAATAAACGACACGCACCCCAAACAGCGCCTGTTCCATGTAAAATCCCATTTTATCGTAATACATCCCCATGATCCGTACCAGGCACTCGAACGCCCCGACCTGGACGTTGACGGATGCGTTTTGCGTCGCCTCGCACACGACTTGCATGATATAGTTCCGCTCGCCCTTGACAACGACATCAGCGCCTAGGAGGAGGAGACAAAAAGAAGAAAACGTACCTCACGCTCAAAGTTGTCCCTCACAAACTCGAGCGAATTGAACAGCGCATGGATCGCTGCGAGCTGCACCTCAGGAGATGGCTCCTCCTTCCGTGCGCCGTGGATGACCGCAGTCAGGATCTCGTTCGAGCGGAGGGTCAGGATCTCCGGTTTCTGTCGTAAAAATATGAGGACCCGGATCGTTGAAGCCAGAAAAAAATGCGGGACGTACTATCGACTCGCAAATGAAGCCAATGGTCTGCAGGGTCGCGATCCGCAGATTCACATTCGCCTGGGTATTGACGAAGCCCAGGAGCATCTCGATGAGCTCGCCCCACTGGCCGAGGGGTAGCTCGACGGCGGCGATGGCGGCGACGACCTGGGAGGCGAACGCGCCGGCCTTTTGGGACGCAGAGCCGAGCGTCATGAGGGCGTCCTGCTTGATCTTGGCCTTGGCGTCCGTGCCGAGGCCCATCCAGCGGTTCGAGTAGTCTGTCAGGCGGGCGGCGTCCTGGGAGCATTGCAGGAGTGAGCGAATGTAAAACAAAGATGGGAAAAGAACGAACGCGGGCACTGAGAGCGTTCTTGAGGGCAAGGCCGGCTGCGTTTCTGATGTGCAGCTGCTGGGCCTCGTCGACAAGTACGCTCGAGAGCATCAGCATGTATTCGGGCTGCGCGCGTCGTTGGGTCAGCAGTTAGTCTTACAACTCAGCAGGACGCCGACGCACGTAGTTATCCCGCGCCGCATTCTCCAACTTGGCAGTCGCATCCTGACGCGTGTTCCCATCTGCCGCGCCGCAAAAAAGCCATGGTCAGCGAACGCCCGTCCACGAGACGAGAAGAACGCGGGTGAAAGGGTGGCACCGCGCACGCACCTGCAGAGAGGGTGTTTGCGAGGAGATCCGTCGCATTCATCGTGTATAGTGGGCAATAACAGTGGTCCTGGAGGGTATGTAGGACTTGAAAATGTTTTTTGAGCGGTCTAAGGGCGTGGTCGTGGTGGAACAGGCGAGAGGCGCGGCGGGGGCGCAGAGAACACGGTGGTGGAAGAGACGATCAAAGCACAACCCAAACAAACAAGACTTTCAAAGATTTGCATTCTTGTCTCGTACAATTGTCTCCAAGTATCCTGGATGTAAGCTTTCACCGAATTCTGCGAAACTAGGCGCTCATTCAGCCTTGTCTCGAGGTGCTTTCACGAGGTTTCCTTGAGGTCCTTGTAGGCATGGCCGGCTCCGGCGCGCGACTCGAGTCACGCCACAGGCGGGTAGAAAGTTGTCCTCTGCCTCGGGGGACGAATCGAGAAATATGCCCTTACTGCTTTCACAACCCTCGTCGTCTATATCAACTGTCGCAGGCAATTAATTGCAACGACTGCCTCAACAAGCAATCTAGACGACCTGACCGAGGTGTCGATATTATCGAAGAGAAGGTTAAAACCGACAACCGTCATCCCTCAGGCCTGGGCGACTATGTCGATAACTACAAATCCTAATCTCCTATTGTCGTGCCCATTGACGCCCAGCGCCAGGAGAAGACAGACCTGCGGGTATGTACATTCAAGCGTCTGCACTGATTCCCGTCGTTTCCGAGGCAGACACACTCGCCCAGAACGACCTCTTCTTTTCAAGCAGCGTCGACGTCTTGTCTTGTCCACCTAACCTTGCTCATCTTAAGTGGGAACGATTGCCACATAGGGCATCGGTATCTACGTACTCGGTGCCCGTCGAGGCAGAGGACGAAAGTGCGTACTATCCTCGCCGACCGCAGATCGTACTGGTAAATGTCCCTAATTCGGAGGTACAGTCGTTCATACCATCTATTTGTACCAATAAACTCTACTTGATGCCCCGCTTTTCCCGCTCATCTTCGATCCAGTCTTCCAAGAACCGTGCCTCCTGCCTGTGTGAGTCTGCGGCAATGAGAATCTCAAGTTCTTGGTACGTTTTGGGATCCTTTCCCTTCAACAGTGAGAACCGGGGGATCATTAGCATACTGCTTTGATATCAGTCCACTAACTTTCCGATGCAGAAGGTTCCATACGCTCTTTGAATGAGATCGAGGCCAGCCGTGCCTCTTGATTCAGTTTTGGCAATTGTGCATTGACTGGTGTCCTCGAACGGAAGCTGCATCAGCAACTGGGCTTCGCACAGGAGTTCGTAAGCCTCTTTCCACAGAGGCAGAGACCGGCGTTCCTCGGGAGCGGTGTCGTCAAGAGCCTGATAATGTAAATAGCCCATTATTGTAAATAGACACCGCACACTGACCGGTGGGACGGGCAGTGCCTCTATTAGCGCCACTTTTTGCGGTAGGCTTGAAGAGGTGATATCTCCCTGTGATAAGCATGTTAGTTATTGTCAGCTTGAATCAATGAATGCACTCACATCGGTTCGCCTCGCACTCAAATTTTGGCACAAGCCGCTATAGTCTTTCATTGCTTCGAGGCATGTCGAAAATAGGTGGTTGATGGCTGGAGCAGTTCAATGCACACGATACCAATGTATGGCGGTGTTTATTGGACAAAAATGTTGTGCAGCTCTGTGCAACTCTGTTTTGGCTGTGCAACTCTGTGTACGGCTGTGCAACTCTGTGCCAGGTCGTGCAACTCTGTGCAACCTCAATGCAACTCTGTGCAGCTCCATTACAAGACCTGTGCGCTCTCAACCACATCAATTGCATAGTGTTGCATCAAGCTGCACAGTTCCGATCACACAAGAACAACCTGTAGCACTGCATTATATCACATCACACGCTGCACAAAGTTGCACAACCGGCATGAGATTGCACAACGTAATTTACAACATCACATCAAACTTTGAAAAATCCCTATCTATTCAGCAAATTTTGTCAAGAACTTGTCTCTGGCCGTGACTGTTGATGCTCACACGGCTTTATCGCATCTTCTCTATCCCTCTCCATAGTTTTCCTCTCGCTGCCCATGGGGCCTGTGCCCAATGCCCCTGTACAACGGCAATTTTTTTCCCTGGTGGACAATGACAATGCTGGCAAGCACCACTCTCCCCTTTTTTGTCTTGGAACTGATGTCCAGGCAACCACAGCCTTCAAGTGAACAAGATATTTGTGCATGCACCCACCCATACAGTGTGCCTCCCTTTTAGATCCTAACGTAGCCATGAGGAGGGCAGGAATGTTGGATGGACGCTGTCTTGGGTTTAACACTGTAAGTCCTTTCCGGAGCGCCCTTCTCCCTCCTCTTGTCAATCCCTTACAGGCACCATACCATCCTTGGCTTCCCACCACGTCTTGCACTGGATGGGGCAGTCCCTGGACCCACCACATTCCACCACATTCCCCTAGACTACGTGTCAGCCAATTTATTGTTGGCCAGCTACACTTCTAATCTTTTTCACTTCAGCCACCCTGCCAGTCCCCAGACCCCAATCATCGTCTTGCATCTCTGGCTCAGATCTATTGCTGCTTATTCCAGCCCCCTCCATCATCTCGATACTTTGTCCCCCCCCCCCCTCCTATTGGAGACTTTGTCACCCCTGTGCTGATGAGCTGGTGATGAGGACCATTGCGTGGTCATCCCCTTCACTAAGAACTGTGTTGGTCTCTGATTCTCCACGAGTTTGGAATGGTGATGGATCTCCATGCTGGAGATATGGTGCTTTCTTGTCTGCGTGGTTGACCCACTTCAACCTGCACTTCCAAGGAATTTGTGCTTCCTTAGTTTTTCACACTGACAATGCCCTCAAGCTGTGGGATCTCGTCAACAAATGGGATGGGGAGTACAGTGTATAGAAGGAAGGGGCAGGTGAGAAAATGGAGGGTGCTGGTCAGTAAACTACTGTTATTACCTGTTTCGGCATAAAATCGGGAGAATTTCAACCCAATTGCCTTATTGAGAATAGCGCTGTGCAGCTTTGTGCAGTTCTGTGCAGCTTTGTGCAACTTTGTGCACATGCTTGTGCGATGTAATGCAAATGCCTGTGCAGTTTTGTGCAATTATATCTTATGACGTTCTGTGCCATCTTGTGCAGTCTTGTGCACTTTTCAAAGCAACTGTAATATCTGAACAGCAATGGAGTTGCATTGAATTGCACAACGACTGCATTGAGTTGCACAGTGATTGCATTGAGTTGCACGACCTAGCACAGAGTTGCACAGAGCTGCACAGAGTTGCATAGCCAAAAACAGAGTTGCATAGAGCTGCACGACATTTTTGTCCAGTAAACACAGTCATACCAATGAAACATTCACTATCACTTACCAGGGACCATGTTGTTTAACCTTGACATCCGATCGCCGCCTCCAGTGCAAAAATGCTAGTCTGAATCTGTTGGCATACCGGTTACCGGACCTTGGAAAGCCGTGATCAAGTCGTGACTGCACGTGCATTGATGTTCCCACGCACCGCATTGGGATAGGCGATCAAAATCGCCTTTCACTCGCAGCACATTTTTTGATAACAGAAGTGAGGACAAATAGAATACAAAATAACCAGTATACATGCTCCAAAAGTTTTGGGAGTCAACGGGCCTCATTTTGCCTTTTCTTAGTTTTCGCTGCCATCCTAATGCGGCTCGTGGGAACATCAATGCACGTGTGGTCACGATTTGATCACGGCTTTCCGAGGTCCGGTAACCGGTATGCCAACGAAATCAGACTCTATATTAAGTTTTATCGACTATCTCATAAAACTTTTTTAGAGTCTGACTATGTGAGACTACAAAAATGCGGGCCTTGATCGAAGCGCTTGGTGGTCGGACAGTATGAGAAGAAATACTGACTATCCCAACCCTGTGTGAGAAGAAAAAAAGACTGGCGTGGAACACAGAACTTACTAGTTCATGTTATTCAGGAACCCATGAACACGTCGTGTATGCATGCCGTTCTTCTCCGTAGCAGCTGTGAAGTGCAAATAAATGGGTTATTTATTTACAAGTAGATGCTGAAAAGACAACCCACAGATCAATTCAGCAAAGAGTTGCGCGGCGTGGTCGTTTGTGAGCCAATTTTTCGTGAATTCGGCAACAATCAGGAGCACGTCCGAGCAAGAATGAATCTAATCCAACATTTATTACGTTTGATCTCGCGAGACAGAGACTCTCAACTTCATATTTCACGCGCCCGCCACTGGAGAATGAGGTTGCTGGAAGGGTCCATTCGTTCCGGTTGACGAGCCGTCCGGAGAAAAGAGATAAGACTGCTTCAATTGCCTATCAAACGTGTTAGTTACACTTGAGACAACTTCCAAAAAAAATCACACATAGGATCCTATGTTAGCCAAACCTGCCTCGGTTTGCTGCCCACTGACGTCGCCGTTAACGTCCATTTTTACCCATCCCTCAAGCTTGATTTTTCGGTGGAGGCTGAACGGGAGGTAGCATTTTGGGACCGAGTACGCATTTTCAGTTCGGGGAAGTTTTCCGAATTCCGTCCCAAGGCTGTACAGTGCAGCCAAGTCGTTCCACTTTGTTTCCGAGAACGGCGGCAAGGGGTCGGTCCGCAATTTTTTGAATGTGTGCTCTGCACTCCCGTCCAGCTTCAAGTTCCCCTTGTTAAACACGTGCAGACGTTGCTCCAAATAGTTGAATTTGTCGGCTTGGGTGTTTTTGGGGTGTTTTGACTGCCGGAGCAGAGCCAAGGCAGGAAAGGGCCGATTACAGCGACTGCTTCCTCGTCGCTGCAGCCCAATTCGGGGAAGTCGGAAGCAGACGGTGCGGCTGTTCTTTTGCTCATGGCGGTCGACAAGTGAGTCTGGGGTGTCACATTCGTCGATCGCAAACCCCTTTATATGACGGAGTAGATCGCTCGCTCTAGACTCGGGCAGTCGACCCCCTCCCGAATATTTAGCCTTGGTGGATGTAGCAGAAGAAGATGCCTCTAAGTAATGTCGTGAAAATGCGGAGAGTTCGGAGTGTATCGTAAATATAACTAGTAGATTTAAGGGGCATGTCCGAAATATTCCATGACCCTTACATTTCGGTCTTCCTGATATACTCACCAGATCCTTGGTTGTAAATTTTTCGTTAGCCCATCATGGGAATGCAAGGAGTGTTATAAATGCATGACCTAATTCTGTCAGATCAGATTACAAACTTGGGCTTAAGGCCACTGCGTGCGCATGGCAACGAGTCCATTTGCGCCTTCGGCGCTCCAGATCAAACCAAGTAAAGTGCAAGTTAAATATAAGTGTTTAAGTACAATGAATGGGACAATGGTGTGCTTGCAGCAGGACCTGGTCGAGAGCACAGAAACAGTAATGGAAAGAGTAGGAATAGATAGATCAATCTATGGTCGCACAACTCCTACGGAAGGAGAAGCATTATAATTATTATAATTAATCATACAGCGGAATTTAGAGTTGTCTTTGGGGAATAAAAGTACCTAAATATTGCAACAACCTCAATTTGCGAATCTGTAACCATGTTGACGGCCCAGTGGTTGTTCTTGGTCTCAATTAAAAAAATTCGCCCAAGCACGGAAACATGTGTCGTTGGGTTGGATTCAAATAGTCGGGTGCACGGAAAAGCCAAGGGATGTAAACATTTAGCCCTGAAGCCTACAAATACAAACGCACATAAAAACCCGCACGGTGAGTATTGGAATTTCAGCGAATGCCAAATACTGGACTGTGCAGAGCATGCCGCACATGGACCATGTGAGGCACACTACCGCTCTCCAACCATGTGACATGGTTGGAGGGCAGTATTTAGTGAAAAATCAGTAGCAGCGGCGTGGTGCTGCGGACAATACGAAATAAAGTCTGCGTTCAACAGAAAAGTCTGGCGCGGCGATACTGGTGGGGGAGTTTGCGGTGCGCCGCCGACACGTCACCAAGTGATGGTGAGATACAAGAGAAATGGCGATTATGTGAAAAATATTTGTAACATATATTAAGAATTGAATGCACCGGAATAATTTAAAAAACTCTGGGCCAATGGGGTGCACTAAAACACCTACGGTGCTAGTTGACACATTGAGTGGTAGTTCATGCCTCACTATAGGTTCCTACTTAAGTCGAAGATATAAGCACAAGATAGTGAACATACAACTCACTGGATACGTGTCCCGATTCGTTTGAAAGTGCTCCAACAGGGCGCGAGCAAGTATCCTTGACTATTGTGTTATCCAACAGGCTTTTGTACCCTGGGAGCGTGCAGTACCACGGTCCACATTTATTATTAAATTTTCAATGTTCCTGTATATTTCAGGCTCTGAGGTGGCGCTGCATTGCTTCTTCTATTCGCTGCTAACTTCCAATCGAAGTTGAGCTGTTGACTTCCCGTGTCTACTAGTCTTACAATTTCTTGCTGATTCTTCTCGCCCAACTTGACTTTGTCAAATTCATGCAAGCTCTCGCTTTATAAATCAATGAAGTTCGCACCCTGGAATCCAAACCAACCCTCCTGACGAAATTACATTCATCGATGTCCGGATTCATACCTCCTCCACTTCGAAAGCGATGCCCACCACAGGAATTTAAATCAAGCCCACCGATCGGATGCGCCATTCTGGTGCCTTCATGCGTTTTATTCCGATTTTTCTTCCTGCGTGTACTTGCTTGTTCGATTTGCCGCAATCTCCCGTCTTTAAAATCTGCGCCGGACGAGAGCCAACAAAAGCAAACAGAGTTTGGAGTATACAATACTGTATGGGCCAGGCCCGAGTCAAACGGGCTGTGTCTGCTGCAGGAATGCCGCTGCTCTCCAAGATGTGATACAGACGTGTGCCACGCACTACCAGACCTCCAGTCCATCCCTTGAACGATCAATATAGTTTATTATTCAGGTAACCCATATTCATTATTTTGCAATGGGACAGGCTACCAATAAAAAACCAAAGAATTATAAAGAATCTTTCATGATTATCCATGAACTAGAAATAATCTCTCCGGCAGGTGGGACGAACAACGGCATGTGAAACAAAAGCTGGCACGTGCAATGCGGAGGTCGGACTGAGCACGACATGGTCCACGCAATGGATGGGATGACTTAGGCATCGGCACCACGGGTGCACACCCGCCCATTGACTCCACCCCATCGCGCCCATACACGCCCCCGCGCCGGAAATGAAATATCATACATCTATCCCAGGAGTGCTACGAGAAAAAAAGAAAAAGAGAAAAAGAGCGCCCGCACGCACGGGAGGAAGGATGGAAATGGATAGCACGGATGCAAGCTGGCGTGGCACGCAAAAACGCGAGTGTATCGGAATGGATGCAAGTCCTGTGTGCCACGCACCAAATGGTCATTCCCACCTTTCCAGCACGGGCAGGCCGACCCAAACGCAGAAATAGTCACCGGATGGAGGAACGATCAAGTGGCCGCCGAAGAATGGAGTGCGAGGGAATAAGAGGATGCGACGGAGCGCGAAAGAGGATGGGGGCCCGAAGAACGAAGAAGGAAGGGCGGAGGGCGACGGGCGATGGGTGATGGAGCGTGCGAAAAAGGCCAAGGTTTTTGAAGAGAAAAAAAAAGGAGGGAAGGGAGGAGAATATGAGGGGCGGAAACTGATTTGAAAGAAAAAGGAGCAGAACACACCTGACCATCCAGACTGTGACACAGTGGTGCAACATGAACTCCCAGTGGTTTGAGCAGTGGTCTTCGAGGCCCGAGGGTGAGGACCTGCGAGTCTCAGTTGGCAGGAAGAGTGCACAGAATAAATACAGAGATGCACTAAGAACTGCTACAGCCAATACACAATTTGGGTGAGGTATTAGTGCTTCATGGGATGGGGGTAGTCCTCCACATACCCATGACGGCGAAATACACCACCATATCCCTGCTCGCCGAACCTGAGCTTGCGTGCGCGGGTGATGCTCCACCTGTGTGCGAGCACCAGGAAGAACATGTTGAAGAGGAGGTGCAGGAGGGAGACGAGGATTATGTACGCCAGAAGCAGGAGGTCCAAGTAGGACTTGGTGTAGAAAGGCGTGGTGGGGGTGAGTATGGGGTGCAAGGTCATTGAGGTGTGCGGGTGGGCGGTGTGGGATCCGAGGAGAGCTGCTGGCGAGCAGCCCACCGACGTGGTGGACCGGACCTCTGCAGTACAAGATTAGATTAGATTGTAGCAGAGGTAAAGGGCTTACTCAAGCGGGAAAAAAGTAATTATTTACATACTGAAATACAATTAATTAAACTAGTCATCGTGTTTGGCGCACTGGCACGGCACCGTCGAGAACTTGGGGTTTCGTCCGACACAAGTCAGGTCTGATCCGCGTTTACTACAGTCACGGCAGAAATTCGTGCAGTGTTCAATGCTTCTCGACCCATGTAATGCATGCTGAGGAGGTTGTCTCTGGTATGACGCGCTGCTCAGTTGACCGGAGAGACATCTGGTGGTGGAGGCTGCGCGGGTGATGTGCCGTCAAAAATTGGGCTGAAAGTGCTGCTTTGGATAACGTCGGTGGCCTGCGACAAATGGCGGAGGCGTAGCGGCCGCATTGTGCTAGCAGTCATAGTTAGCACCCGAATAAAAAACCATTAAAAATATACTTACAATGCACCCCTCCTCACGGAATCTTATTTGAAGAGGGCGTACCGGGGGATTTTGGAAGGACAGCCTACAGGGTGTTTGGCTGGGGCAGCAGATTCGTCGGAATCCCAATCCGAATTCGAGGCTAGAGCAGCTGCCGCTGCTGCCTTCTGCTTCGGTCCTGTACCTGGTGGCCGGCCACGACGTGACTTTGGAACCGAGGGGTCAGCCGGTTCTTTCTGTCTGTTTTTCGACCCCTTTAGCCTCCCGGGACGGCGTTTAATGTCCTGAGCTGCTGAAGCGACGGAGTGTTATGATAAAGAAGGTGCATGAGTAGAATCACTGGAGCCAGATTTAATCGGAAGCCTGTCTAAATAATTTGCGCACGTACTTTTCCTGATGATACAAGAGTTGAATGTTCAGCAATATTTTTGCAAACAAACTGCAAGTCAGCGTAATAAAATTGGAGAACGGATGAAGGACTCACAAAGAGTCTAAAAACGCGAGAATATATTCAATTCCAGTCTTCAGAGTTCAATTCTTGGCCCACAGCGCAAGTGAGATAGCCCGACGCGTCTAAAGATACCACCATAGCCGTCCGAGTGAGATCCAAATTTGGAGAGGTTTTACAGGAGAGAAGCAGGAATAAATAGAAGACAGCAGCCCCAGATCAACCCCAGATAGTAGAAAAGCCTTTTCCCAGAAGAGCTGCCAGAGATTGTCAGTCCAGAAAGCCGACGCGACTGTGTCGAAGAATGTCTCAGAATAGTAAAAGGGACACCGGGCCGACCACGTGCGCAAATTTAAAACTCCGCCGGTATCGAAATTGCTATCGGCAACCGCCATCAGTAGCGAGCTATGTATATATAAGTAGCGAGGTGCAAAAGTGATGGATAGGGGGTAAGTCTGGGTAAGCTGCATTAGTGGGCCAAGTAAAAGCCAAGAGATCATACCCAAAAGGAGCTTAAAAGGCCACGTTTTCGACCCATAGATGGAAATGGTTCCAACACGAATCAACTACGTCATAAACAAAAATGATGATTTCTGGCTGGACGAGATTGGAAAAGAACGAGTCTAAAAATAAATTTTTAGGACTCGTAATCTGTCCTGACGAGAACAATTTGGAAGCGCAGAAATATGGCTCCAGTCCATGTATAGTGAGCTTACAGTCGGACGAGAGTGGAAATAGTGACCTGCCACAATAACATTAGAGTCACCATCCGTGGCATTTTTAGTAAGCTACGACTCAATATATTGTAGTCCATCCAGTAAATTACTGCTGCAACCCTTACATATTTGTGCCATCCTGTCTGGAAAATACAGTATGCACCTTCAAGCAAAATGGACATGCCTGATTCACTTATCGGCCATTCGGCCCGTCTATTACTGTCATTTGTTCACCGTAAATAGGTAATTCTCAGATCGTAATCTTGTCATGACTTTACGGATCTCACCCCCTATACCACCTATCGACAAGTTTTTGGGGCTCATTTCAATCTTTGAAGGGTCCTCTTTCCGAAAAAAATATCAGTTTAGGCAATTAGTCCCTCACTCAAGCCCATAACATATTTTACAACAATATGCCCTCAATATAAATCAATACGAGCAGGAACCCGTGCGCTGCACGCAATCATATGTTATCATCACATTCAACAATGTCAATTCAATTTAACAGCGAGACATCTAACATATATATCTGAATTCGAATGGATTGAGGCGACTAAGTAAGCAGATTTACATCAGCACAACATCAGCAGAATATTCGAGTTACATTTTACAATAGCGGGGGAGGCATACATAAAATAAGCCAAAATTCATCTGTGTTCACCTATACAGGTGGATTTTTTTAATTTTTAGTTTGGAAACGGCGAGCTAAGACGGCGGTGAACGACTAAAACACCACTTTCACACTCATTGGAGCTGGCACAGCCACTTGCTATTTCTGGAATATACCACCTATCGACAAGTTTTTGGGGCCCATTTCAATCTTTGAAGGGTCCTCTTTCCGAAAAAAATATCAGTTTAGGCAATTAGTCCCTCACTCAAGCCCGTAACATATTATACAAGAATATGCCCTCAATATAAATCAATATTGGCTCGCACATCTCCGTAGGACTTTAATTTGGGAATGAGGTTCCGGTTTTCCGTCTCGCACCGAGTCCAATCTCAACTTCCGGCCAGCAGCAACCAAACATCAACAATCATTTTCGTCACTTGAAGTTTGAAATGTTGGCACTTGCCCATACCTATTTGGTCATGCATACTCCTTTTTAATGTCCTTTCTCTAATCAAATACGGTCTCTTGTTCAACGAATTAAGGTCTCCCTGTCCAAGTATTTGTGTCATGTGTTTTTCAGCTTTCGGTCATGACTTTATGGATCTCAGTCAGTTCACCACCTCTTCACAAGTTTTTTAGGTCTATTCTGATCCTTGGACACCGATCTATCCGAAAAAAATATTCCCTGGGGATTTGACCTTACACTCAACCCCACATGGCATTTTTTCCCTTAAAAATCAGGATTGATGTTCTTTTCTCTGCAGGACTTGGTGAGTTTGATTCATCTGCCCATTTTTATCCCCCAGCTCTGTTGATTCAATTTTCTGTCAGCGGCAATCAAACACTGACAATCATTTTTGTCAAAATTCAAAATGTTGTCGCTCACTCACACCTTTCTGATCATGCCCACTCGCTTTTATTGTCCCTTCTTAAAATAAATTATGTCTATCATTTAAGACATTACGGTCTTGCAATTCACGCATTTCAGTCATGCACATCTGGACTTTCTGTCATGACTTTATGGATCTCACCCGATACCCCATCAATTTACCTTGTTTTTGGATTCATTGTGATCAGAATTTTAGCCACTTTCTGAATAAATTACTCACTTTCATCCTAGTATACCTGCGCGTGCAATACAGCTCATTCCACGATCATTTCCTTATTTGTTCATCACCTCCGGACTCCTGAAAAGGAAATTAAGACAATACAATTGTGTTCCCTCTTCTCGCACTTTTGCCGGCCAAAAAATCGCAAATTTGCTGTTGTTCCATTTGATAAATGAGATCCTTGACCTGCATATGACACACCTGAGACAATTTCTTGTATTGCAACCTTTGGTTTTCTGTCATGAGTTTTTGGATCTCGTCTGATAGAAGACTGCACCATATTTTGTGCTCGAATTCTGGGAATAAAGTTCTCTGATTGTCCATATAAATTTGCCCTTTCTTTGCACTTGTTGCCACTCTCTGCACTCATTTGAATGAAAATTCGGTTCGTGCTTGTTTGTTGTTTCATGTTGTGTATCGGCACTTGAGGAATACTATCACCGGGTTTCTTTAAATGTCTTCACAGGTAACAGTGAGGTCATTCTAATTAATAGAACCCTTCTAACTCTTTTATTTAGCCAGCCGTCAATATTTCCGCGCTGGCTGTAGAGACTCTGACCCATGTGTGGTCAATCTGCCAGACGGACCCACACACTCTCCTGATGATCACGCATGTGTCCAAGCATTGGCGCAATGCGGCCATTGCTTGCCATACTCTGTGGACTCACATATTTCTATCAGATGGCGAGGGCCTGGACCTCGCAAAAATATGGTTGCAACGGGCAGGCCCGTTACGGACAGATCTAGTCATTGACGTCCGATTCCCGGTAGCATCATCTGGGACCTGGGGCAGTGATCCACATGCAGACCTCTATGCAGATGCAACCAGGCTCACGGAGGAGATGATGCATCTCATAATCCCCTATTCCACACAATGGCGCGCTCTTTCAATCCATGCTCCACACTATCTCGGTCCTTTTGTCAGGAACTTCCTCCAGAAGAACTTGCCTGTTCCTAATCTCCAATCTCTTTCCCTTGTCTTTGAACATTTTGTCAACTTCCATGACATCGGAAACCCCCCTGACAATGACGAACTTGTCAATCACCCAACCCTTGCACTGCAAGAGCTCGACCTCGCATGTTACCCCCGTATTATGGCCCCTCTCTTCCCTTGGAAATTTGACAACACTCACGATTGGTCCATACATGCCACGCTTCATCCCACACTGGAATGAGCTTGCGCAATCCTTGGTCAATGCACCAAATCTCGCAGAGCTTGCCTTTTGTGGCCGCCTGCCCTCTTTTGAGGAGCTGGATGTTGCGACTCAATCCATCAGTCTCCCGGGCCTTCTCAGCCTTTCACTTGGATATCTCAGGGCGCAGGACCTCCAGCATCTTGTCAATCATCTTTTTCATCCGAAACTTTCGGACCTCACCCTCCGTTTTTTGGAGGATGAGGACTACCATGCATTCATTGATCAACTCCATTGGAAATATGCACCCGTCCTCAGGACCCTTTCAATTACGAGCTTGCCCCTTTCAATCAATTCACATCACCTCACCGACCTATTCCAGCCCTTTCTATTGATTGAATGCCTACACTTGGACTTTGATAGCCACAATGGACTTCCTACCTGTGTTTGGCAGCCACTCTTGGCTGCTGCATCTGCCCCGGAATTTCTTCCAAAACTCACCCGCCTGCATTTTACCGCAGTCCAGGAATTTATTGCTCAGCGCCTCACTGCTGGAGTTCCGGTACTCAAACTGCGTATCCACCACGACTCGCCTCGCGCTTTCAGGGCATTCAATGTACCAGCATGGAAGCATTGGTTGGATTCTCATACGGAGGAGCTCTTTGTTACCCATGGCCCGCGCCCAATGTGGGGCCCAGTATTTTAAACTATCTACAAAGTTATTTGGTAGTAGTAGCAAGTTTTTCGCCGGTTGGTATTTACGGACTGAAACATCTACTCTACTGAGGGCGACGTTGCGGGACGGCGACTTCCAATCCCGGTTCCACAATCATATGGCTGTTAGCCAGCTGCTGCACATCCGCTTCCGTTGGGTCGGCTAAGGAGCGACAGTACAGCTCCCAAACAAAAACCGTCTCGGTCGGCGGGCGATAGACCTGGCGCGCTCTGAGAAGAGCATGTGCCTCGTCGAGTCCGGTGTGGAGGTAGAATGAAGCCATAGTTATAGCCAGCATGAATCTGCCGGGACCTTGGGCCAGCAATGACGGTGATTCATATGCATCGCGCACCCGGCTCCCCCATACCCGATCAAGCTCAGCTTCCAACGTCCGCTCCAGTAGGCCCAGTGCTTCCTCATCTCCAGCACAGAACGGTTCTGCACCTCGCCCATTTCCTAGCTGCTGCTCATAAAATGAGGCAGGTCGTGCGGCTTTATCGAAGGCATCACGAGCTTGTGTGAAGCACTCAGGACCTTGGAATGTGTTCACACGCAAGAGAGCGTCCGTAATAATGGGAATAGAGCCATGAAGTCTTTCAGCAAGAGCTTGCTCCCAAGAGTAGAGTGGGGAAGGAAAGTGCCGTGGCGCATTGGTTGACAGAGCCGGCCATCAGATAGGAACAATCTACATGGAATACTGAATATGAGGTGCTGACATGCAGAATGTTATCGCACCTGACTCGGTGCAATCGAAGTAAGGTGGACGGCAGCCTCCCAGTCAGGATAAGAGCAGTCAAATGGCGGCCCAAGTTCCTCCGACCAAATGAGCTGTGTAAACCATTTCATTGAGATGCGCCCGTTTTGGTAGTCTTGCACAAATGCTGGCAAGTACATTGCTTCTCCCTGTGACGACCGAATCAATGGGTGTAACAGGAGGACACATGTCCCTTTCTGCGGACTACAACTCAATTAGTTTGTGCATCTACATGTGGAAGGGACAGCGCACCGAAAAAATCTCAGTTCCCGCCTTTTACGCACATCAGCGAGCTCGCACTCGAGAAGTCGTACCCGTGTCGTTGAGCGGAGGAGTGGTAGTGCCGACTTGAGGGCTATGTACTCGGCTTGTATTGCATCGTCTGAGTCTTGGAAGGGTGTGCGTGATGGCTCATCAGCTGTCGCGGCCTGAGGTTGTCCCAGAACCTGAAGGTGCCGGAGGTTTGGCTCGCGTTTGTCTGATGCGATTTCTATTGCAAGGCGCTGACCGATCACTTGGCGATCCTTGGTTGCTGCAGCTTCGGAGTACTTCCAAAGCAACTCGTCGGTAGCACCGTTTACAAAGCAACTGGCGTAATAAATCAAGTACATGGCGGCATTCTGTTCATCAGAGTGGAAAGGGATCGTGATCTGGGACACCATGAATAAGTCATATTCAGCAAAAAAAAAAGAGATTGGCATACAGCGTCCTTTGGTGGATTTTTTGCCCAAGCCGTACTGAGCTTAGCACCAGATTTACGTGCTTGATGTTCGTAGCAGAGCATCGCCCAAACACGCTGCTGTGCGCGTTAGATCGGGACAGGACTATGTCGGGGAATGCATACCGTATACACAGCATTTCGTCGCCGCAGAATAGATCCTCCGCCGAATTCACTGTCACAAATTTTGATAAGACACTGCTGGAAGTCCACGACAACCAAGATCCAGTTTCTCTGTTTCGTCGTCCGATTCCCCCAGTTCCACGGTATCAGGAGGTACTCCAAAAGAAACATGTCTGTCTAGGTCAAAACATCAATATCCCGATCTGATTCTATTCTTGCAGGATTATCGCACCTCTGGAAGCCAGAAGTTGGAGGCCATCTTTTTCGGTGGAACTAAACCGCGGATGGCATCTTTTGGAACAATCGCCATCTCATCACCAACACTACTATCCATGATGACGATATGGCCAGCAATGTTTGCAGTATCCCTGACCAGGAGCGCCAGATATGCATTTACAAGGCTATCTGAAATGTGCCCGCCACGGTCGAGATCATGGAACTCTAACGCTGTTGGCAGATGCTCTCCACAGACCCAATGGACCTTCTCCCGCTCCCCTAGACGAATATCCACCAGGTTCGCGAGAGTCATAGGGGGCTGTGGGAGAGACTGTGTGGATTTGATGACATCCACTACCTGCTCGATACCTGCCGGTCGAATAGCTATCTGGAGAGGGCCAAGGTTAGTCAAAGAGACTTGTTGTCGACGGTGTGAACTCACAAATTCGGACTCTATCGACTGGAGCAAGGCTGACGTTGGTTCAAAAGGCGACAGAATTTCCCGTAAGAGGGAGGTTGGGACGCCCACAGGGTTGCCTACGAAAGCAGAATAGATGGTGCCCAGTGTCTCCTTCAGGTTATCCACAGTCATTGAGTGTACAATTGGCCCATTAAAATCGATCCCAAACAGCAATGAGAATGCCAGAAAGACCGCCCAGAATCCGCAGCTAAAGCCATCGTGCTGTAGATCCAAGTACCGTCTGTCAAATTTGAACGTTCTGGCTTCCGGGGGCTCCTGCAGGTGACGATGTTCCCGTAGATAGTAGGCCAACTCGACTTCATTTCTCAGCTTGTCCCAATTGAGCTGGGGTATATCACCTGGCTCAGATGGAGGCAAGGAATTGAGAATAAGAAGGAGATCACCATCGCCAGGCTCTTTGTAAGCGAGGCGAAAGTGGGCAACAGTCCAGTGGTCGCCCTCGAGCGTAAGAAGTGTGATTTGGCGGAGCATCGGGTTCGGTCTGCGTTCCAAGACTTCAGTGATTGCGATCAAATTGAGTGATCGAAGCTGCAGATGAAGTCAGCAGTTGCGCATGCTAATTAGCCACAATATGACATACCTCTGCCGCTGTGACTGGTTTAGACCAGTCAATAAGTGCTTTAAATGATATGGAAACCGCACTAGGGGCTCCTGCGAGATACAGGATACCGCGCTTGTGTGCAACCTCCATGGAGTGTTGAGACACTCGACAAATGTATAAACCTCCTCGATGCGCAGCTTGTACTCAGGATTCTTCCACCGATCTAAATTCAGAGAGTGGATTGCCAAATCCTCCTCGTTGACAAAATCATCTTGGTCGTGGTCAGCGGAATCGCCAGTGGAGGATGAAGTGCGCGTTTTCTTCCTTGCCGCTCTCTGTTGTGCCCGTGCCCGTAATCTTCTCACCCGTTGTTCCTGTTGGAAGTGGTGACTTTACGCGTTGAGCAGACGCAATGTAACAAGTAACCATATTTAGATAGCCGAACTGCATAGATAATAACAGGGACGGTGTAAGGAACCTCATATACCCCGTATTGGCTGCCTTATATTTCTTTTCTTTTCTTTCGTTTACTCTCCAATTCTGACTCGCACGCGGCTGCTTTCTAACTACGATGACTAAACTAGATTAGGTCATCCGGTAGTCAGCTTCGCCAGCACATGATGAATAACTACTATACTTACACCCGTCCCTCTTGCGCTATCCTTAGCTCTGAACCTTGTGGAGTCTCTCCGAGGTTCTAATCGCCTGTACTCGTTGAGTCTCTCCGAGCATCGGCTATCTGGCTATTAGTAGCGCAGAGGAACTTCAATTACCTTATTCAGTGACTTCTGGAAGCCCGATCTTGGTTCCTCTGAATATTCAGGGAACGTGGATATCTCAGCGATAGAAGACGGAATATTCCGCTTCTGCTGAGAATCTGAGAGATCGGACTAAGAGACACTAGGTCTTTCACACTTAATAAGACACACGTACTCGCCGGATTCGTCGTCGTTGCAAGAAACGCCTACTAGCTCGTAAAGAGCCTTACAGACGGCGGGCGAAGGTTTTTCACCTTCGCCTAACGTCGTCCCAGGTATGTAGCTAGTATCTGAATATACTCACCTTCACCTAACGTCGTCCCAGTTTCCTTGAGAGCTGATTGCCATCTGCGCCGTGTCCCGCCGCCCCGATTTTAACAGGTTATGGGCCTTGCGTAAATAAATCGCCTCGGAATTATTCATTGACGACTACTTGGCTGGTCATTTTGCTCCTCTGTGTTCCCTACCACCCACACTATCGGCCTGCACAAAATGTCTGAAAACACAACCAATACCGCTCGGCCAGTGCTTCACCGCGACAACTTCGCAGGCTGGTACGAAGACTTCGAGGCCTATGCGGGCACGAAAGGTCTCTGGCGAATGTGCACAGGAGCCGAGAGATATCCTACACCCGATGATCCAGATGCGCTCACGAGGGAAGAACGGATGGATTTAGAGGCGTATGAGACGAGGAAAAGCAAAGCTAGCTCGGAGATATGGCTGGGAGTGGAGGAGTCGTTGCGGGACGACATCCGGGGGTTCAAAGGGGATCCTAAGAAGATGCTGGAGACGCTGGAAGAAACGCACAATCAGAAAGCGCCCGGAATACGTTTCAAGGCATACAACGACTTCTTAAATATCACCCTTCGGACCGAGCTCGAACCACACCTCATCCTTTCCACGCTGATCTCGGACATCAACAACTCCCTCTCGTTCATTCGTCGACAGCGTCCGGACGACTTCACCATCACCCACCACGATGCTGAGCTAGCAACCATGATCACCCTCCGTGCGCTTCGTGACTCCGAGAACCAAGACCATCGAGCTTTCGCCACGCAATTCCTCATGAAGGAGGACCTGAACTTCAAGGACGTTGAGGCGACCATCCGCCGCGGCTTTCAGTCGAAACCCACGATCAAGCAAGAGGAGATGTCGCTAGCGATGGCCGCACAAACCCCAGGTCCCTGCTACCTTTGTGACGGGCCGCACTTCATACGAGACTGCGAAAAGCTACTAAAAGCGAAGCAAGGCCTGTCAGTGAAGGAACCGCAGCGCTCCTCTCGAGGTCGTGGACATGGACGTGGATCTGCCAATACCACAGAGGCCAGTAACAGCACACCGCCGGCTGCCTCGGCAAATCGGACAACCGAATTTGCTGGGAAGGCGAGTGCCTTTACGTCCTCGTCGCATCGCTCCAGCTGGCTAGAATCTCGAGCCGCAACTGACTGGAATACCGACACAGGTGCCTCTTCACACATGACCCCGCATCGGTCCTGGTTCACGTCCTACATGAAGCATCGGATACCAATCAGACTTGCGAACAACAGTATAATCTACTCGGAGGGGATTGGCTCAGTGGAGTTTCAGCCAGAAGGAGATGCACAACCAGTCATTTTCCATGATACGTTGCATGTACCTAATCTCGTGTCGAATCTACTCTCCCTCTTCCACCTCACCCATCTGAAGGGATATGAGATACGAGCGGTCAAGGACCGTGTCCACTTCTTGCGTGAAGGAGTCAAAATATTCACCGCAACCGTTGATGTGACGAACACGGGCTATTTGAATGGGACGGTGGTCATTCCAGCTGTGATACAGACAGCTAACGGAGCGACGACGATCACCCTCACGTTGGATAAACTGCACAGGCGCTGTGCCCACAGAAACCGTGAAGATGTTTTGCTAGCATTCAAGAACAATCTTGTGATGGGCATGAAACTTGTACGCAACGGAGAGCCCGTAAATCCTCTCTGTGAGCCATGTGTGATTGGCAAGCAACGGCGCCACAATATTCCTCGCGGACCCGCGCAACGTTACACTCGGCGCCTCCACGTAGTCCATACAGATCTCAAAGGTCCCATGAATACAGCCATGCCAGAAGGATATCGCTATTGGATGCCCTTCATCGACGATGCCTCTCGTTTTCGTGCTGTCACCTACCTCAAGCGGAAGAGCGAAGCCTTTGCAGCTATTCGAGCATTCAAAGCCTACGCAGAGGGTGTGACTGGTGAAAAATGGCTCGTCATGCGATGTGACCCCGGTGGGGAGTTCGTTTCCAACGTGGGCAAGTGAGAATGGCATACAGATTAAATACACTGAGCCTGGGGAGCCGCACCAGAACGGTGTGGCGAAACGTGCAAATCTGGACATGGCTAACGGGATAACGACACTCCTCGTTCAGTCCAAACTACCTCCAACTTTCTGGCGGGCAGCATTAAACACATTCATTCATGTCACAAACAGGCTACCCACCTCTGCGCTCCCCGAAACAACCACTCCCTACATCGAATGGAAAGGCGGGAAGCGACCGAATATTTGGTACTTCCGCACCTTCGGGTGCCTGGCATACGTGCTCATCGCAAAGAAGAAGCGAAAGGCGCTACAGCCGCATTCGCGGAAATGTATCTTCATTGGGTACCCCGAGGGTACCAAGGCGTGGACGTTCTGGGATCCCGAGCTAAAAAAAACCTATATCAGCAGCCACGCCGTCTTCGATGAACGGTTCTTCCCCGGGAACTCACCTACTCAGGTTGCCCAGATGCCAGACCTTCCGCTTCAATTTGAGGATGAAGGGGGTGAGGAAGATGACGACGATGTTCAGCCTAAAATAGAAGCTGTTATTCCACCTCCAAACCCCGTCCCTCCCCCGTTACCCGCACCCAATCCCCTACCACCGCCGCCGCCACAAGCCGAACCACGAAAGCTACGAGATCGTGGGGGTGTATCACTGAATGTCAATCAGCTAATGAGGCAGCAAATGGGCTGGTCAAACCCCGTACCATCCGACGATCCACCACACGAGCCACATCCCATTGACGACGACTCTCCCTTAACACCACTTGCTTCCGACGATGAGGATATCGAGGCTGAAGCTGCACAAGCTCAGGCCGCGGCCCATGCATGCCGCGCCGGGCTAGACTATGTGTATTCGGGCCAGTTCGACAATTACCTCAACCACGATGAAGCGCTGGAGTACGCGTTCAACACATCTGAGCGGGCTTCAAAGGCTTCTTCCTCTAGTACGGAACCTCGCTCCTATGCGGAGGCTATGCGGCGACCGTCGGATGAACGAATGGAATGGCACAATGCAGCCGTTCAAGAGATCGAGGCCCTTGTCCAGAATGGGACATTCGAGTTGGTGGAGTTACCTCCAGGACGCCGTGCTATCGGATCTCGATGGGTATTCAAAGTAAAACGGAATGCAGACGGCTCCATTGAGCGATATAAAGCTCGCCTAGTTGCGCAGGGCTGTGGTCAGCGGCCAGGTTTTGAGTACAACGACACATTCGCACCAACACCAAAATGGGCATCCCTC
Organism: Mycena rebaudengoi; assembly: GCA_029282285.1. Taxonomy (NCBI): domain Eukaryota; kingdom Fungi; phylum Basidiomycota; class Agaricomycetes; order Agaricales; family Mycenaceae; genus Mycena; species Mycena rebaudengoi. The sequence goes on along the minus strand of JARJCX010000310.1, from coordinate 50,431 downwards.
CGCTCAATTCTCGCGCTTGCTGCCATGGAAGACCTCATACTCTATAGTGTCGACATCTCCAACGCGTTCCTTCACGGGGAGCTGAAAGAAGAGATATATATGAAACAGCCAGAAGGTTTCGTGGAAAAGAGCCCCGACTGGGTCCTGCGCTTGCAGAAGTCGCTCTACGGTTTGAAGCAAGCCGGCAGAGTCTGGCTCCAGACCTTGCACAAGGCTCTTACAAGCATGGGCTTTGCTCGTGTGAGGTGCGAGCACAGTGTTTGGGTCTATGGGCGTGGAGACAAACGTGTGATTGTTCCTGTCTACGTCGACGACATGACCATCGCTGCGAAGTCGAGGAACGTAATTGACCAGATCGTGCTCGAGCTGAAGAAGCATTTCAAACTGCGGGAACTCGGCCCCACCTCTTGGCTCCTGGGTGTCGAAGTGAAACAGGACCTCAGCCGCGGGACGGTGACCCTCTCGCAGCGCCAATACTGCCTTGACATCCTGGAACGATTTGGCATGTCAAACTGCGATCCCGTCGCTTCTCCCCTTGACTCAAACTCCAAACTATCCAAGTCGCAGTCACCGAAGAACTACGAGGAGGAAGCAGAAATGCGGCACATCCCATACCTCAACGCTGTCGGAGCGATAGCGTACCTCGCAACTGCAACACGTCCAGATCTAGCTTATCCTGTCAGTGTTCTCGCTCGGTTCTCCAGTAACCCTGGCCCAGCCCACTGGACAGCAGTAAAGCGGGTTCTGCGCTATATCAAAGGAACAATGGACTACAAGATCATCTACACACGTCCCGACAAGCCGGTATCCTCCCCTTCCGAGCTCTTTCAAACCTACTCAGATGCAGACCACGGCGGCAACCCGGACAACGGCCGCTCAACCAGCGGGTATGTGGTTATCATGGCCGGTGGTGCGGTCAGCTGGTCAAGCCGACTACAGGGACTCGTCACACTGTCCACAACCGAAGCTGAATTTGTGTCGGCAGTTTCAGCTGGACAAGAAATCTTATGGCTGCGAAACTTCTTCAGCGAACTGGGCTATAAATTCACTGGCCCTTCGACACTTCACATCGACAACGAGTCAGCCCTGTCTGTTGCTAAAGACCCTGAGCATCACGGGCGTATGAAACACCTCGATCTCCGTTTCTATTGGCTTCGCGACGAAGTATATGGCGGACGGATCTGTGTTGTACATTTGCGAACAGACAAGATGCCTGCGGACATCCTCACCAAAGCCATGGGTCGTATAAAGGTGGAAGCTATGGTCGGACTGCTTGGGCTTAGCTCATAGACGCGTCTTGTCATGGGGGTGTGTTGGAAGTGGTGACTTTACGCGTTGAGCAGACGCAATGTAACAAGTAACCATATTTAGATAGCCGAACTGCATAGATAATAACAGGGACGGCGGGCGAAGGTTTTTCACCTTCGCCTAACGTCATCCCAGGTATGTAGCTAGTATCTGAATATACTCACCTTCGCCTAACGTCGTCCCAGTTTCCTTGAGAGCTGATTGCCATCTGCGCCGTGTCCCGCCGCCCCGATTTTAACAGTTCCCGTAGGAGTCGGATCGCAATAGGAAAAACGCTGCTGATGTAGAGCTTCTCTTGTTTCGGGCGACCTCTTTTTTTGGAAAACCGAGGACCAGTTACTCGGCCTTTGGTTATGGGCTGTCGTGGCCGGGTTCCAGGCTGTCGTCGATGTGGATAGAGAGGAAGGATGTTCCGGGGTCATCCAGGCAGGCGTCTTGATGCTATTGTACCGTCAGAGTCAAACCAAGCCGATTGATGAGCACAACCCTGGCTTACATTTTCCGGGACGCTCAAATAGGTGAAGGTCATCATCAGCGATCTTTTTAGCATCCTCTGCAGCCATCTTGACCAAGAGCCTGTCCAAATCCTTCTGCACTGCGGCGTCAGATCGTAATTTCTTTTGCTTCTGAGATCCGAGTCCTGTCAAGTGTGCTTTCCCACTGAAGTTGCTCTCGATCTCATATTCCACCGCTAGCAAAGCATCAGGTTCTTCCAGATTCTGAAAGGGATGAATGAGGTCACCTTTCCACCTTTCCGCAGACCCATTGGACAGCAGTAGTCGCACCGCTAGCAAGTGGAGACAATACTTTCCCGATTGTTTAAATGGTACGCAAACACATTGGATCGGATTCATTGTCACCCGGAATTTGCTAACCACACCATCGCTAGAGACATCGGGATAAGTTACAGGCAGTAATAGGTGACAAAGGTGTCACCCACACAACAATATCGACTTCAAAAATGTCTTTTCCCACCGCCGAAACCATTCCCGATTCCCCCAAGGTATGAGCCTGCATGTGTAAATCAACGAACTCGCGCGGAGGGTTCCTATCCACTGGATTCCAGTAGCGATAGAACGGCAAGAAGTCATTCAGAATAATGGAGGCAAGGCGATCAATACTAAACACAACGTGAGCTTTGAATGAGTAATGCCCGAATGGCTAGTACCGTTTATTTTGTCGGTTATCGAGAAACACTTGGTCAAAAGTCCTGAATGCGCTCTCTGACCAGTTGTTAGTGTTCCAGGTCCCGTCTCGGGTTTGATTTGGTGGAAGCCCAATGTCTGTGAAGTATTCTGCATGTGCAATCAGGTACGGTTAGTCTCCCCGAGGCAGAGTAGATACTCACCCGAACCTTCGTGCCTCAGGATATTCCTATCTGACGTCTGCTTTTTCCCGGGCCTGTCTTAACGGTTGGTCATTTTCAAACTCCGCCTTCATCACGTGTGGTTGACATGTGTCCCATTAACGCGTCAACTCGACGCGTTGGCACACCGTATTTGCGCGTCAAATGAGCAAGAGAAGACGATATACAACATATTTAGTGGCTATAGTGCATCTGGGATCAATTGGGATTTTTACAGGTCAATTTGAAGCGGTACTCAGAAAAATCAAAGTAATCAATAAAATAATTGTCCTAAGAGCCTCAAGACGGTCTAGCAGGAAGGATCCACTATAAATACGATAGTTATTCACCGGAAACGTTTGTAGAGATATTATTTGCTGTTTGGTGCACGTACTACCTGCTTTTGAGCTATTTGGAGAACAGAGTACGCCCCAGAGACCCATTAGAAAACATAGGACCCAAATTTTGGAGTCTAAAGCCATCAGGACTTGTTTGTTGTAAATTATGGGTGCATATATTAGCCCGTAGTCCGACTACTGAGTGGAAGCAGGCCAAATCATTCTGAAAATAAGATTGTGCAATTTCGGACCTTGAAGGAGGTTTCGGAGGACAGGGTTTTGGCCCACATGTTAATACATATTATATACATACTCATGCAAGAGATTGAGGCCCTCACAAACGTATTCATAGAGAGCCCGAGGAAACATCTTTGAGCAAATTTAAAACCCCGCTAAGAGGGGAAATCGAGCGGAGTTCGAAAACAACCAACCGTTAAGGGTCACGCGTCAAAAAACAGACGTCAGATAGAGATCTTGAGGTACAAAAGTTGAAACTATCTACTCTGCCTCAGGGAGACTAGGTACGGTGCACGATGGCTGACAAAAGGCGCACCGATCCAAACGTTTGTAAACCAGTTGGTTTCAAAATAGTCATGGACCACCGCGTACTGTGCCTCCAGAACTTCTCGGGTCTTTGGCCGGCGCTTCCTAGCTCTCTTCTTCCCATTTGTGGCTTCCTCCGCATCTTGTTCGTCGCCGGCATTCTGTTCATCCACAACATCTGGCTGGCTCTTGCTGGGTCTCTTTTTCCTGTCTTTCACCGCCTCTGCGTCCTCCTCATCGTTGGCATCATCGCCTTCGTCCACAATGTCGTCCTCATCACCAGTCTCGAGATCTTCCATAAAGAGCTTGCGGATCGCATCAAAAAATGTCTTCTTTGTCAACTCCCAGTCGCTCCATAACCTGCATCGCTGCAGCTCCCTGAAGTGCAGCAGGATCTGAAACTTGATCTCCAGCCCAAGTGTGAAACCCAAGCCGTGCTGCCCGCTGTCGCAGTCCCAGCGCAAGATTGCCTCTACTACTATATGGAACTGACAAATACGGATATACACCAAGTGCGTGAGCTTGTACTTCAGAAGATCTATGGTTATGGTGTCAGGTTAACAAAGGTTTCTAAGAAGAAGCCGCTTTACATTTAAGAATCGCATTCAAATTGGGCCTCGACTTGTCAATCATCCAACGACCGCTGATGACGCCGTTGAGGATGATGAATACGGCTGATTCACGGATCTTGCGTCGCATTTGCGGAGTTCTATCCTGGATGACGGTCGGATCTGTGAAGCGATGAAGATCCGTCAATGTAGAAAGCCAGATCACAAGACATACCATTGACTATAGCTCGCGCACGCTCCAGTACTTTTTTATGCACACCGATCAGGAATTTCAGAACCGTCTTCTCCTTCGCGTTGGCAGACACAAACATGGCACCTGAATTTGTCAGAAAAGGCCCCAAAGAAATCCAAGAAGAACAGGCTAACCTGGCACCATATGGCGACCTTCATTAACCGTGCAGAGTACAGATAGGGCTGCACGATTTTCTGACTTGTTGTGCCAGCTCTGGTCTAGGCCTGCACCGTTCTCCGGAGCATGGGCAATGAGACTGTCTAAAGAAAAGTCATCAGTAAGTCCGATACTGAAATCAGACTTGTCGTCGGGGCCTTTGAAATCATGGCGAGTATATCTGCAACAATGTGAGAAGCAGGACAGGCGGTTTTTACGAGCACAATTACTCAAAAATTTTGGACGGATTCAGAGCAACAAGTAGATCGGTCGCTTTGAATGGATTCCAGTGCAGGCGAAGTCGGTGTTTGGCAGGAGAGGACATATTCCTGACCTGGTGGCTTGTCGGTCGTTGCCATACGGGGAGTGGAGGAAATCCATCAACGGTGTCTTTGCGATATGTCATGACCACCTCTGAATATCACATCAGACATGTGTGTAGAACTAGAGGTAATAACTTACCAGGGATAATCGTTGTGGCTTTGGCCCCACCGAGATGCATTCTCTCAAGGATCAGGCTCCGCATAAATTTGGACCAACCGAGTTGACCGGGGATAGCTTCCACATGCTCGTACCGCTGCCAGATGTGAACGACAGTAAGGTCATCACAAAGCACCTCGCACTGACATGAATTTGTGAGAATGAATGTGGAAGCAAGAAGAGAATTGCCCACATGTATCTTGACCGGGTTAACTAGACGGCATTCATACCATCGTTCACGATGTTCCGGGGCCAGTTCAGGTTCTCCATCTTCTTGTTGTGGTACTGCAGAAGCTTCTTCTCCTTGTTGTGCCACAGCACCGTCCTCCGGAGTGATGGGATTGTCCTCCTCCATATCTTCCGTATCGCAAGCGCGGTCATGAGCTCCTGCACATCGCAGATCCCATCGAACAAGCACCCTCTTCTCCTTGATACCACGAGTCTTTACATCGGAAATTACGCTCGGAGCCCATCGAATGAAACACACCCGCGTCCGCGGATCGTTAGGACTGTCACCGGGGTGTCGTATCCAGGTGATTATGGAGGACAAAGTAGATGATAGTTTATAGTGGTTGAAGTCATTGTTCTAGCGAAGAATGTTATGCAGTCAATAAAGAGAAAGTGAAGCAGTGTAGAGTATGAATACGCACATGGTCATCAAACCAGAATGGTAAATGAATGAGAGGAATACTCGCAATGCATTTCCAGGTGCGATCATGGGTAATATGATCAAGAAACGGGCTGGTGCTTCCAGTGGGACCACTAGCGGTGGGAGGCGGGACTCCAAAGGTCTGTGAGGCGAGAAGAGCATGCTGCGCAGCGGCCCCGGAGACAATGACCCCAAGCGATGGATCGTCAGTGGCGGGGGTTGCTTCGACGGTCGGGAGAGAGCTGGGAGCATCCCTCAAATTTGCAGCGGCACGACCCCGGACCACATATACCTTCCGAGGACGTCCACGTTGTCGCGGTGGCATTGAGAAAGAAAACAGCAAGAGTGCTTACATAAAAGCAGTGTACACAATATACTTCCGCTGATGCACAATGGGGCAGCCCCAGAGGTTTTGGTGAGGGCAAAGACAAAGAATCATGCAGTAAAAACTTCAATTGCAATCCGAGTCTACATATTGATAATTTCAAAGTGGGCTAGCCATGCACGCAGAGACAATAGGCCTTCCACAAGTTTGAAGGGGGCTGACTGAATGTCAGTCATGCTAGGTGAACGACAAAGGGATGATACCTTCGATGAACTAAGCGAAAATGGTGGAAGGAGAGCGAGGCCATTCCCCACAGGTCCTACCATCAAGCTGGATGAGAGGGAGAGGTTATTCCAGACTTACGAGGATGTTAGATAGTTGCGCACCATAACTATCAAACATCTATATCAAGTCAATGGGGCGTAAACCATTGAGACCATGGAGGTGTCGAAAGCAGAAGCATGTGACCTGAGGAAATCCTATAGGTGGATAAATAAGGAACGAGAAGGCCGGAAGAAAAGAAAAGAAAGAAGAATGGGCCTGGGGCGAGAACCACATGTCCGTCAAAAAGCAGGGAAGATGAATGACGCACTAAGAATGAAGACAAGTCCAATTTACCGTCCTGTATCCGCATCATGCGCTGGGAAAAAGGATAAGCCAGAAATAGCCACAGGTGCATGAATCGAGAGCAAGCAGAGGCCGTGGGCTGTCATGTAGTGTAAATAATAACGACTATGAAGACGTGCAAGAGCAATGTTACCTGTCTACTGCTTTGATTGGTATGATGGACACCACCGTCGGCACAGGTAGCTATCGAGCGAACGCGGGCATCGGAAAAAAGGTGCACGCTCATGCTCATGCCCATGATCCTGCGCAGGACCCTAGACTCAGGTGTACATAGTCAAAGGCTCAACGCCAAATGACAAGTCGTGATGCGGCATATTGTGGCTGAGAAACAATGGGCACCTGCTACACACGGTAATCGGGAGTTTCGACAAAGAAGATGGAGAAACTCACGTCTCCAAAGGGTATATGGGCATCATCCGGTCATAAAATATCGCGGGGGCACATGACATTGACTATCCGGAGTGCTAAATGTGAGCCACATATTTTTTTTTCAAGGGAAAGGAAACGCACATTACTAATGAAGGCGCGGATGGTGATTCAGCTCTAGCAGGGCTGCAAGCTGGTAGTGACAAGAACAACCATCAAGTGGCGAGACGTGAATAGGATGCTTCTGGAGATGTTATAAAAAGGAGTGCGAAGAAAGGGAAAGCACTTACGAAACACTATGCGTCCAGGATTGGGGGAAGCTTTATGGCCGTGTCGACGATTGCACTGCGCGGACGCTGATGTAGACGTTTAAGGCGCTGAGGGATTCCGGGAATGATCAGAAGAAGAATTGGAGAAAGGAGAAGAAAAAGCTCACAGCCGTCGCAATTCAGTGCCGCTCAAATGCGCTGGTGCAATCCCATCATCATCGACACACGTCCAAAATTCGGCCTCGGCACCCGCATGTGGAGGGAGTTGGTTGTTCAAAGGTGTGGGCCAGGTTGCCGACGTGCTAGCAAATGTCGGGCAAACCGACATGAACCATTTTGATGAGAGTTCTTGGGATAGGAAAATGATGTGGATGGAAAGATAGTGAATAGACAGCAGAGGGCCCGAAGAGAAACCGTCTGGCTTGAGAGATGCCACAGCCTAAACGCGCTGACAGAGAGATCCAAGGCCGAGCGAGGAGATGAGGCGGAGTGAGGGGACCATAAGCCTTGATCCAAGTAGGTAACAGCGTGGACAAGCCCATGTTGAAGTAGATGCAGGGCCTCAGAGGAGTCCAGGAGAGTCCAAGTAGGCGCAAGATGCAGTGGGCGGAAGTAGACGGCGGATCCAAGAGGCAGTGAGTCACGCGCATCGTAAAGCCGCCGTAATTGCAGGCCCTACTCGGGCCCTACTGCAACTTTGATTATGCAGGATTAAGTAGTAGTTTCAGGGTACGGTTGGAAAGAGAGAGGCCTTTGTTTGCTCGAAAATTCAAAGAGGAAATAGGATTGGGAAATGATGGTTATTTTATTTGAAAATATAATGCGGATAAATAGGGTAACAATTTTGGGTATGAGGCAAGTGTCAGGACAGAGCCCCTTGGCAAATTCTGGGTATTGCGCTGAGAGGTGGACGAGATCGATAAAGTGTTGACCAGTCCGGCATCGCCAGGACCAAGTCGCCATCATCAAGACCAAATCACCATCACGTCTGACATTAATGGTTTTTGCGTTATAAACTCAACTTCAGGCTTGATTAGGAGCTTCGCAAAATGATAAGGCTATGTACGCGATCGGCCCGACTTCCGACTTTCGATTCCTCTTCTGATTCACCACTGTCATGGCTTGGTCTCATCGTTAGGCGGCTCAGTACATAGCCTCTTTGCTCATTTTGCGCTCAACAGGTTCCCAAATTATGCTGTAGAATTCTTTCCGTGGAATTTCGAATCTCGTTTCTGCTCAACCATTTAATTTCGGATCGAATTCAGAAAACTGAAGGCGGCACTGGGGGTAGAATTCGACCAAGAACCAGTAGACTCCTGGAGCCTGAAATGTGTTTGTTCACCTCCGACACCCACTGCCCCAAATACTGTGCTGGCAACTGCATGATCCATCGCACGTACTATTTTTAAAGGCGCTTCTTATGGCGGTAAAATGCTGTTAACGCTGTCTCCCCCTTCCTCTTATACCTCCACCATTTCCACCTAGCTCTGTATTGGTGCACTATGGCGGACCCCATTACAATCACCACGACTATCATCACGCTCGCGACCTTTATAAAAGACCTCATTGATGTCGGGCAGAACATCAGGCGCTCTATAGAAAAAGTGTGTCCGCCGCTGGAGAATTCATTCACACTTACTGAAGGACTTTAGGTCGGGGAAAATCGAAGACGCGTACGGGAAGTTGTCGATGATACTCTGGGCACACTGGCACAGCTAGCCAACCTTTCGCGAGGTCGTGAAGATAGCTTCCAGGCGCAGGAATTGTTAGACACCCTCGGAAATCTCAAGGCGTAAGTATATTATGCTTGAAGCCAGTCCATGCACGAGCTCAGGGCTTTCACTCAGGGACATGCTCCATGTTCTTTCCGTCGCCCAAAAGATCTCTCCCCCGGAACCTCGCTCAGGCTTTCGCGGCCTGCAGTCTCAACTCAAAAGCTGGCTGGAGCGTGAAGATGTCGAGGCCCAGGTCAAACGTTTGAACAAGCATGTCAAAAAATGCTACATGCAATTTACGGTGAGCCTCTCCATCCCAGAAAAGGTCTCTGGATTAATGGAATGTAAAGGTATTTTCTGCCACTCGAATTGAGCATACCTCTGCACGGATTGAAAATACCTCTGTTCGAGTCGAGCAGAGGTTGATCATCAATTCCGTGGAGCACCAAGCGAAGCTACAACGTCTTGAGGGAATGGTGACTCGTGTATTAGTCCAGACTCAATTTGGACATGATATGGTGAACCGCACGATGGAAATAGTCACTTCGGTAGGTTCCCATCTCGTTTACTAGCAATAGATACTTACTCACTCTCCGAAGGACCCAGGCCACCAATCGATCGAATCACAGTTTCTCTCCCTGCAGGCCATGCGCCTCGTTGATGCATTTGAAAAGTACACCGCATCCGCCTACTTTCGATCCGAAACACCCCATTGGGATCCCGTGGAAGAGCCCCTGCAAATCGTCTTTCTACGGCCCAAATCGGACTTGCACTTCCTCCAAAAGATCCTTACAGTCATGCTGCAAATCAAGGACCACCCGACCGCGCTTTCTACGAAGGATGCCACAGAAATACTACTACATCTCGGGGGACAGTTGTCCTCGTTGCGTATGCAGTCGGAAGCAATGGCTGCGGATGCGCTGGCGGTTCAAGTGTTCCGCCACTTGGCCTCAGGAGAAAATTTTGCGGGATCTCTACCACGACTGGCCTTTGCTCTCGAACGGCTCTCAAATCGATATCGGTATCAGTTACGACATGAGCTCGCTGTTCAAGCCGGTGAACAGTCAGTTTATTGGTGTCATTTTGCATCTGAGAGCACACCGCATGCGGCCAATCGGGCGCTGTTGTTGATGTCCTTGAATACCCATTCCACCGGTCTCCGTGCAGCGGGCCAGATCGATGCTGCTATTTCTGTCGCCCAAGAGGCTCTCGCCTTGAGCCGGGCAATATTACCGGAGACCTTCCAAATGGCATCGACCCAGCCCGACTGGGCTCTTCAATACCCAGAATACGAATTCCAGGCATCCAAATGCGGTGAATCATTTTTCTGTCTCAGTGCCGCCCTTTCAGATGCCTCTCGGCATCGTGATGCGTTTCTGGCTTCAAAGGAGGGCCTAGAGGTTGTCGCCCGTTTTGCAGGAACAATACCTCCTCCATCTGGAAGCGACATTGATGCATTTTTCAACCACATGTGCAAAATGGGGGAAGCAGGAGACCTACCCCAAGACTCCCTCACAGATGCTGTCATTTTGTATGGCAGCCTTTCGCGCATCCATCCGCGGGAATTCTCAACACAATTCCTTCTAATACTCTATGCTCGCACATATTTTTTCAATAACGATACTGCGGCCATAAAAACTTTACGGCTGTTCCTGGAACCCAGTCGGAAGTTGCCACCACCGATTATGGACAAAAGCACTTCTGTTTCGTGGATCGACGGCTGGGTGGTGGAAAATGCTATTCATGCATACTACAGGTCCTCTACGAGATTCAATGCCATTCAGACCTTCATCGGACATTTGATTCAAACGCACTTCGAAATAGCCCTTCCAGTGCTATGTGAACAAGTACCATCTCTTACTTCGGAGTCCGATGTCGACCGGTTCGACCATTGGTTCACCTTTTACCGCACTTCTAGAGTCATTATGGAGCTTTCTCCTCGAGAGCGACTGCTTGTCTTGGAGCCATTTGCTGAGCTTGTCGTCTGCTTGCGAAAAAACATCGACTCTTCGCTTTCACCATCAATGAACCCGTATATACACATTTTTCTGTGGGGCTACTGCAGCATGTTGAGACAAACGGGATGTCTCACCGATGTACTAGCAATCATTCAAGACAGTGCTCTGACCGACGAAGTTAGCTTGCAATGGCTTGGCCTTCAAGCTCTCGTCTTGGCCGACATGGGCCGTTTTCCGGAAGCAGAATTTGTTCTCCGTGGGGCCGCGCAGAGTCGGGACTATGATTCATATTATGACTGGCTCCTCACTGTTGTGGAATCCTTCTTTCTTCGACAGACTGGCAGAAAAGAACAGGCTCTGGCACTACTTAAAAGGCACACTTCGCACTTGAAGAGTGCCTCGGATGTTGCCGAGTTCTCGGTAATTGCTTTTCTACTTTCGGACCTATCTTCCACACAACTGGAGGTAGGCCAGACCCAGAATGCCTTCGAGACCGCGGAAAGGGCAGTTATTGAATGTCGAGAACTTCACACATCTCATCCCCATGAACTCCAGCCCCAGCTTGCTGTTGCCCATGCACTCATCGCCCAGTCTAATTGCTTTGCCGCACTTGGTCGGGCGGAGGAAGGCCTTGTAGCTGCCCAAGAGGCCGCTGCGATATATGCGGGACCACCATGGCGCGGGTTTTGCCCAGCGTACTATCGGCCTCAGGAATTTTCTTCAACGGCGTTCCATACGCTATCACTTCGTCTCGCTACTTTAGGGCATCAAGACGAAGCACTGGGAAATACCGAGAAGGCGGTCGAGGAGTACCGCGAGCTGGTATCACTGGCGATCTGTCATACCCCGTCCCTCGCTCACGGCCTCCGAGATCTTGCATCGAGATACTGGGACGTTGGCCGCTTCGACGAATCCATCATAGCCTTGAAAGAGGCCATCAGCCTCTTGCGGGGGGTGACTGACCAGCTGCCACACCATTGCACGACTCTTGCCGATGGGTTGGAGCAGCTTGCGGAGTACCTGTCGGTTCGAGGAGATGCGGAGGGCTCGTCAGCCGCGGCGTCCGAGTGCGCTCTTATTCAGGAAAGGCTCGTCTCGAAAGAAGGGGAGGCAGAGGCAGAGAGCGACTCGGAGTTTTGGGATGCAGAGGAGGGAGGTGGGCCGAGTTGTGAAGAGGCCGTTTCGGAGGGTGTGGCGCTCGCCATCACAGCACAGACGGAGAGTGACCACGGATGTCAGCGGGGTGGAATATCGCCGTCCGAAGCAGAGGAAATTCGGCTTTCTCCGCCAGAGTCTGCAGGCGCATCCGCCTCCACGGTGGAGCCCGAGACATCCCCGGCCGCCCAGCAGGGAGTGGCACCGAAAGAGCAAGCGGAGGTGTCAGCCGCGGAAAAAGTCGACGTTGGTAAGCGATTCAAAATGAAGATTGAGCTGGAGAGCTCTCTGCTCGATGTCGTATGGTGGATCCTTCTTGCAATTTTAGGCCTAGCTTGTGCAGGTCTTGCACTGGCGCTTGCGAGGAAGTGAATGAGTATTTATATCAACTGGTATCTTAGGAATGTATATATTTTCTAAACATATTGGTTATGAGTTCGGAGTATTTGACTTTGGAGGATGAACTTGGACGGACCGTGACGGGATGGATGCGCGCCCTTGCTGGCTATCATCGGTGGGCAGGCGAATGCGCCCCGAAGCGAATGACCTGGAACTTCGCGATTACCCGTTCGCATGCCCCACAGCCTGGCGGCGCTGATGAGGAAGCGTCGCGCCCTGCCCCTGCTCCCTGGGCACGCCTTCCTCGCCGTCTTCCGGTCAAACTGCATCTTCATCCGTGCCGCAAGGATATCCGCGCACGCGCAACTGTATCAAAGTTGTGAGGTTTTACGCCAGGGAAGGAAGCGTTCCGTGGACAAGGACAAGGACGGACTGACAGAGATGGCGGCGTCGCAGGGAAGAGCGCTGTGGGGAGTGCAAGCCAGGCGCAGACTCGGGGCTCGAACCTGAGGGGCGGGAGGAGAAGAAGCATGCAGTACGGGCGCGTCGCGGTGTGAATAGGCGGGGCACTAGGAGCTTGCAAATCTCCATCCAAGGCGGCGTGTCTATCTAGATACTTGCTCGGCGGGCAGCTTTTACGCAGAGTTTCGGGACCCGTATTTGCGCGTTCCTCGGCGTGCGCCTACGAATTCATCGGCGGGTGTTTTACCGGTACGGACAACGTCCCTGGTGTGACGCGGCGTGTCACCGATGAATGAGATGTTCGATGCGCCGCCGGGCGCGCTGCGGTTCACGTTCTTTGGCGGCTGTGATGTATACAATCCAAGCACCCTCGCGGAGCGTACGATGTGTGGGCCAGAGTGGACCAGCCGACGTTCGGCGAGGGGGCCGAGGACCTTTAGCGCAGCGTTCCCATAAATCCACTCAGAGAAACAGGAAAAGGAAAAATAAAGTACGGCGCCGGATAGAGAGTACGGGTGGCGAATGTGTACGTGCGGCGAGGCATAGAGATTCGATAAATAGAAAGTTCACAGGGTTTTTGAGTTCGCAGAATAGAGAATGTTCTGTAACAAGATTTGGACGAGCAACTGGACTCTAGGAGAGACTACGACGGTTCCGCGTTATTGGGATGCGGCGCAGAGTCTCACTTGAGATGGTGTCGGAGCCGTATCTATTTGTCGTCCCCAGAAATCGTTGTAATGAGTTTGAGTGAGTCCGTTGCCGGTTGCGCTAAATGGGTATATAAGTTGAAACTCCGCGAGTGTTTGGCAGCAGCCTCTGGACACAAATTTTCATCCTCCTTCCTGCTCTCGCTTCACTAGATTTCCTCCGCCCTCCTACAAAAGTACTACTGGTGGGCTCAGCCGTTTATATTCTGTGTTTTCCATCTAATGCTGCGCAGCCATGTCCGACGATGAGAGCCACAACCATACGTTTGAGCAGGTATTAATTACATCGCGCGCAATCCACTACTGCCCACTGACTCTGGCTGTTTTGCAGGCGTCCGCCGGCGCCTCGATGACGTTCCCCATGCAATGCTCTGCGCTGCGCAAGAACGGGCACGTCGTCATCAAAGGTGCGTGCCCAACGCTATTATCGATGCCCTCGATCTCACCCGATCCACCCAGGCCGCCCCTGCAAGATTATCGACATGTCCACCTCCAAGACCGGCAAGCACGGACACGCAAAGGTCCATCTCATCGCTACCGATGTCCGTGCCCGTCTCTGTCTTTTTTTCTGCTAAAAAACTGATTTAATGCCGTGCAAACAGATCTTCACCGGCAAAAAGCTCGTACGTTCGCGCTCGTTCTCCGCGTTCCCATGGCTGACCTCCCCACAGGAAGATATCTGCCCCTCCACCCACAACATGGACGTCCCCAACGTCAGCCGCAACGAGTACCAGCTCGTGCGTCGCCTCGCCCTTACTTGCTACCATGCTGTGATACTGATTCCACCTCAGGTTAACGTCGACGACGGCTTCCTCAACCTCATGACCCAGGACGGTGTCCCGAAGGACGACGTCAAGATCCCCGAGGGGGACCTCGGCAAGGAGATAAGCAGCGGCTTTGACGACGGCAAGGAGCTCCTCGTCACCATCGTCAGCGCGATGGGCGAGGAGCAGGCGATCAGCGTCAAGGAGGCGCCCAAGGGCGCGTAATCGTGGTGTGAGTGCTCAACTTCTATTTCTTTTCCGTTCCCACCCCCCTTCTTCCCTCGTTCCCACCCCCGCCCACCCAACCAATACTGATTACATCCCCTCCCCACCAGGTACCCTCCATCTACCTCGATCTCTCTCGTCTCTTTTATTTTTACCTAGTACATACATATCCTCCCCACCCACCCTCCCTCCTCCTTCCCCGCGCGCGCACATCGACTTAGATCTGTGCATCCCCACTTTTCTTTCGCCCCCGCCCCCGCCCTCGCCCGCCCTGTTCCTCTGTCCCTCACCGCCTCCCCCCATCCGCCCCATCCCCGCACTCACGGTAGTTTACGCGCAGAATGTTTGTATTCCATACACTGAATGATGTAGGAGCCCGCGGTTTGTGTGCTCGTTCTTCTGCATCCTTTCAATCGTCAGTCGGATTGTCATCAGAGGCTGTCTGTGCCCGCATTCTCTTCGAAGTATCGTGGTATCCTGCTGACTCTCGTTTAACGTCTTCTCTATTCTCCTAGTGTTCACCAGCTTCCACTCCGTACGGGGTACTTGGTACGGGGCGGTCAACGTTTAACCTTAAACCATACTCTTGCTTCCGTTTCTACTTAACCTCTTTAGTAAGTTTAAGCCGCCACGTAACTGGCAATAGGAGACAGTTTCCTACTAATCTCTTCCTGGACTGCCACGCCCCTCCTCCCCACTTCAATTCTCCCCCGCATTCCATCTCCGCCCTTTACACAACCAAGGCCAAGACGCGCCTTTTTTCACGAGCGCTGTTCAAGCTCTCCCAAACCCGAGGTGCGATATCTCGGATGTGTATGAAGTGCTCAGAATACGCGACACGGGTCTTGTCTCCTCCACGAAGCGGGCGCACAGCCGCTGGCGTGTGGACCTCCAACCCTACATTGAAGTCTTCAACGACCCACAAGAAAGTCGAAGTTAGAGCGTAGTTCGGGAACTTTGCCTGCCATTCCGCCCACCGACCGTAGAAGCCCTCCGCGGAGTCCTTGTGCTCTTGGGCGATAGCGATCTGTATTGGCACCACGTGGACCGTTTTCAATACGTTGTCGACTTTTATGAACAGACAGTCGATGTCCTTGAAATTATACACTTCGGGGACTATCAGGAGGCTTTTTGTCGTCCCGTCTTCAATGAGGCTCGGGGGAAGATCGCGGGGCATCCTAGACCTGGCAGCGAGTGTGTGTTTCGGCACCGCAGACCATTTGATGATGTCTGCCGCAACGACTCCGGACAACATCGAAGTTATAATACTGCGTCCCACAAGAAAGCCCAGGACTGGAGGGGAATCAATCGCGTCAGAGAGATCCTGGTCTAGCCACTCCTTGGAGTGCGCGACGTTGCGGTCGTGGCTTTCGAGCAGTGTAAAGAGCTCGCGCCGGGCCAACCCACAGGTGATGCGGCCACGGCTGCCGTCGATGACACAAAAGTCATGGTCGATGAGCTCGACGGGAGTCGAGAGCGTTGACGTCCCCGTCAGAATCGCTTTGAGGCCAGCATAGTACCTGCGGGAAGGGATGAGCAATCGAGATGTATTATGGAATGGTTCCGAGGGCTCACAGAGGTCGCTTGTCGGTAGCGATATGGGCAGCAAATTGGTGTATGCTCACTCGAGCTGCCTGGAGCACCGGCGCATCGCGGATTTCCGGCCACGCATCGGAGAAAGCGATATTGGAATGACCTATGAGAGATGAGTAGAATATGAATATCCGTCCCACATGGTCGTGAAACCATTCTAGCTCCTCGGCCTCGAAGGTCGGAAGCCTAGGCTTGAATTTAGCAAACCATGACTGACATTCGGCCTGAGATGATTTGTTAAACGAGAGGAAACAGAAGTTAAACATTGAGCGTACCTCAGTGAGCGTCAGCTTTAAATTGAGAACTGCCTCCCTTTGTCCGCGGCCAAGCAGGCTGTACTCGTGCTGCCCGTTGGTGGAAGCGCTCGTCACGCAAACGTTCTTGCAGTGAGAATACAGCGAGAGAAGGAAGCTCTTCACGGCATCACACCGCGATGGGGGAGCCATACCCATCTTCTCGGCTTCGAGGCCATCGAGCTGGTCAATGACGAAGTAGAAGAAGATGCCGTCGTCAGACTGGCGTTTGCACCAGGTTTCGATCTCCTGGGTGCTCGTGAGAGACCGAATAGCTTGACGACGGTCTTCGTCTTCCGAACTAGGGCCATTGAAGGCACAGAGGAGCGCGGCGGCCATATAGGCAATCGGAGAATGGACGAGATCTCGACAGTGGGGCACATATACGACGACATGGCCTTGACGCCGTAGGAAAATGACCAGAGCCGCGAGCAGATGGGATTTGCCGACACCGATCGGCCCTTGCAGGAAAGCGGCAGACGGATCTGCATCTCTCAGACGGGTTACAGCCTCGATGAGATGGGGGAAGACCTCTCGGCCCATCCAGTCGAACGTGTGGATGCGGGTCTGGTGCTGGTCACGCAGGGCATGAAAAGCAAATCGGTCATAAGGGAGGCCAGCTGCAGTGGAGATGAATGGAAATGGCAGTGTGAGCCACACTGCCGGAGCTGAAAAGTCACTGCATGAAGAGGGGACCTTTTGAAGCGCGTCGCGGAGGACTTGTAGTTGGGCTGGGTCGAACTTTAGTTTGATTCGCTTTAATGTGGGCAGTACTAACCGTCCGAAGGCACGGTATTGTGAGCCCTGCCGACGTCAGTGAAACGTCGGCGCTTCAAGGGACGAATCGGGACGTCGGGACCCGAATCCAGACCGCACTCTTTCACCATGGGAGCGCTCCGACTCGTCGAGAGAGCGTCAACGGCGAGAGGCGGATCGGCGTCGACTGCCGTGATTTAATGTCAAATTGAAACCAGGACGAACGGTGGCAGCGTTCACGTACGGCTTTTCTTACGGATGTACTCGGTGCACAATGGCACCAGGGACTTTCCGTTCGCTTTGTAGTGGTTTAAAAGTCTCATCATAGAAAATATGTGTCCCCTCGTGCAGACATCCGGCTTTCCAACAGCAGCAATGAGCCGTTGGATGACATCGGAGGGCTAAGAGATATTTTGTGTGATGACCTCAAACAAAAAAGTGAAAATGGAACTGACTGCTGTCCCGCCCACTATTTTTTCATAGCAATAAGCCAGAATGACTGGCAACGCACTAGAATCGGCTTTCCAAGTGGCCGTTCCTTCATCCGAATATGGCGTGGCGTTCTGGATGCTGTCAGCAAGACCTCCTGCCACACAGAGTGTTCCATGTGCAAGCAGCTGCTGAAACTGCTTGTATTCCGGAAGATTCAAGTCACTGCACTCGAGAGAGCAGCGAGATACCGCGAGCTCGTGGTCTTCAGGGGCTTCAACGTCCATAGTGGTGAGGGTGAGTTGGAGAGCTCCGGTACAGGGGTTAGATTACTAAGCATTCTGCTAGCTTTTCTTCGTTTACGCCTCTATGGACCATCCAGGGACCACGCGCTGCCGCCCGTTGGCTCGCGTGCCGCTACCGTCTGTTGGCGTTGCCACGGCCCGCCAGTGTCCTCGCATTACTGCTCACCGTCCGTTCCGTTCACGTACCGGACTCGTCCCATCCCCGGTTCGTGCCGCCCCCTTTCATTCGCGCATCTCTCCCCATTGCTTCATGGCCTCTTCCACACTGTATTTATCTCTGCTGTGGTTCCCTATTACAGCGTCCACGCTTCTGAGCCCGAGACATCCCCGGCCGCCCAGCAGTGGCACCGGAAGAACAAGCGAGGGCGCTAGCCACAGAACAAGTCGACGTGGGCACATGTTTCGAAATGAAGATCGAATTTAAGAGCTCTCCCTTCGATGTCGTCGGGTTTTCAGCCCTAGCTTGGCAAGTCTTGAACGCTTGAACTGGCGGTAGGAAGTGAGTGAATGCGAAAGGTGACGCGGTCACGTTCGCGTCACCCCACTAACTACCTCCCAAACCTATCCTCTCTTATCCTATGTACGATAATCCTAAGCCGCTCGTGCGGGCCTCGGTCTGAAATGAAAACCTCTTCTCGACTCTCCTAGTGCGCACCCAAGGTCATGGTAGTACGGGCGACCAAAACATGTTGACTCGGATTCTGCAGCTGAGGATCTGCAACTAAGGCGCGCCAACCAAGCTGCCAGCTCAGCCTCAAGGACACCAGCCAATTGTTACGCCTGATCTAGTCTACAAAGGATTGTGACTCGCTCCTCAACTTCATTCGAGTCAATAACAATTGTCAGTCTGACTGCCCCTGACTCCGTCCCTGGCACTGGTTATAACGAGCGAATCCAGACTTTCTGAACCAACCGCAGCAATGGCCGACTCTTTATCTCGTACCGAGGTGACATATGATCTCCTCATCGTGACGGATGCGACCGCAAGCATGGGCGGATGTAAGTCCTGCCATACAAATTACTCGCGCCGTTTCTGATTCATTCAATGTCGCCCACTAGACCTCGACGCACTGCGCTCCTCAATCCCCGAAATTCTGGCCCTCGCAAAACTGTCTGGCGCATTCTCCCGTCTCGGCGTCATCGCATACAAAGACTACACGGATCCAGTCGCGGAAATCGCCTCCTGGTCGGGCTGGAACAAACCCGACCTCTCCCAGTTCGTGCAGGCATTGGAGCCCACGGGCGGCGGCGACTTCCCGGAAGCCGCCAAAACGGCCCTCATTCGCGGTCTCCAAGCTGTCGACAAAGACTCCAAGACCCTCGTCCTGTGGTACGCGGACGCGCCGCCGCATCACATGTCCGTCCAGAGCCACCAGAACGACGTCGCTGAGGCGAAGGCTTTCCCCGCCGGCGCCGTGGACTGGGTCAAGCTCTGCCACACCGCCCGGCGCCGAAACTGCACAATATTCACGTTCGTGCCCAACTCCTTGGAGCGCAACTTCGCCTCGTTCTACGTCCTTCTCTCGGAGCTTACGGGCGGAATATGCATCACCTCCAAGGCTGGCTCCAAGTCGAGCACTCTCGTTTCACGCCTCACGCTAGGCGTCATCCTGCAATGGATGGGGCAGGGCACGTCTGACATGGACGCCGTGCTCCAGGACTCGTCTGCGGTCTTCTTGCGCTACGAGCAGTCTCCTCTGGCGGCGAAGCCCAAGCCCTCCGACGAAGGCCTGGGCTCTCACGGATATCTCCCTCCTTCCTGGCAGCCCACTAATCCAGCCGGCGTCCCCCTCCTGCCCATCATCAGCGCGCCCCTCCAAATCTCTGAGATCCCTATGGGATCACTCGCCTCCCAATCTTTCAACCTCGGGAAACGCTTCAGCGACGCCTCCGAAACAACTTACCACGACTCTGTCTATGAGTCCCTCACTAGTATCATTCAGTCCAACGTCGCCTGCCTCACGTACAACCCGATCTTCGGGCAGCTCTGGCGCGCCGTCTGCAAGGACAAAAGCAGCCGCAAGCTCGACATCGTTAACCTGTTCAGCGAACATGTTGGCAAGGTGACTGCCCCGGAGAAAAAGGCCGCGCTGCGCCAGTGGCTGGAGGACAGCCTCGACCAGACCGAGGAGATCGAGGGGCTCATTGCTCGGCACTGCGCCAGTGGGCCTCAGCCCATGGTGTATCTCGACCTGGACGCACACGTACACCTCACGCGCACAGAACTGCTGGAGGTGTCACGGAGCTGCTACTCCGGCGTGTTGAAAAAGATCGCGACCGTCTTTACGCACCTCAAGGTATCTATTCTTTTATGCTGTGATTTAACGCCAGATGCTAACTATTTAATCCAAGTTAGTTGAACCTGGCGTTACTTTGGCTCCTCTGCAGCGCTCGATTCCCCTCACTCTTCCCGCTCGCGACTTCTTCCGCCTTCTTCCCCATTTAATTGTTCCTGGGACGCTGTATCCCGCGCGCGCAGCGACATTGACGGCCGTCCTCTCTGTCGTCACCGCAGTCCCGTTCCTTGTGGACTCGGCGACGGCCTTCCTCGCGACAACCAAAGGAAAGTGGCTCGACCTGGAGATCCCGGAGAACATCAGCTTTGACTGCGCGCGCTTCCTTCTCTCTGCGCCCGAAGACGTCGTGCTGACCCAGCACGAGAAAAAGGTATACGAGGCGATACGCCGGTACAAGCTGATCGAGCTGAACCTCGACTCGCCCCTCGCCCTCAATGTTCCTTGGACTGCCAACAAAACACGTGGGCCGGGAGATGTCAAGATACAATGCAAAAAGTGCTTGATCCGGTAGGTTTCTCTCTCTCTCGTGGCAACATCTTCTTACAACCCGTTTGCAGACGCAGCCTCACCATCATGAGCCATATTCACTCCGACATTTGTGGGTTTTGTGTCAGTGGTATTATCTCGCCCGCCGAGGCCGCCAGGCGATTTCCTGACACGGATGAGGTGATTCATTTGTTATTCTCGCGATCCCGCTAACCTGCTTTACCATCACAGTCCGAAAGCTGCTGGGTCGAATGCTCTACCAAGACATGTCGTGCGCAATATGTCGTCGTGGACGTCGCCTCCTTGAAGGTAGTTAATTAATTATTGCAATATTCCCAAGAGCTCATCAACTGTTTTAATACAGATTCGCCCCCGGTGCCACTATTGTCGGGCGGGAATCCCTTGCCCGTGGCTCGAATGCTCGAATTGCACGAACCGCGTCATAGTCCCTTCTGCTTTCCGGACGACGAAGGACCGCACGAGCTACGTTTGTCCTGCATGCACCAATCCCTCCTGGGCGGCCAAGTGCATCGTGGAGGCGGAAACAACCACGCGCATACTCAACAGCCAGAACGGCGTGGCCTGGCTCGGCTTCGCCACCCCTGACGTCCTTGACGGAAAGTCGGCGTTCAAGCTCATGCAGGCGTTCGGAGAAGGCGTATTCGGGAAGACGCCCACAAATAAAGCGCCCCGCCTGCTCCTGGATCAGAAGGGGGTCAAAAACGCTGACCAGGTACTCGCGCAGGTCGAAGCCCGCGTTGGCCGAGGCGAGGTGGTGCTCGCGACTTGCGCGCTGTGCTTCGAGGAAATGCCGCATACGAAGCTCGTCCCTGCATGCGGACGCACTGGCTGCTCGCAGCTCGTCGACGAGGGGTGTCTCCAGGAATGGTACGGTGGGAACGAGCCCGGCAAGCTCCTCAACACGATGCAGTTCACTTGCCCGTTCTGCCGGCGGAAGCCTACGCTGAAGATCATGGTGCGGTACAACCGCCGCGCCGCAGCACTGGGCGGGCTCAACGAAGCGATGGGCGACCGCCGCTTTTTCTATGCGTGGTGTCTGGACTGTGGGTTCGCCAAGCGGGCGATCGAGCGGACGGTGTGCACCACGGAGCAGATACCGCCCATCGACGGGTTCCGGTGCGAAGACTGCCTGCGTCCGCCCCCGCCGCCTGTTGCCGCTCCCCGAGCCTACGTAGCGAAATATGTCAAACCCCCTCGTAGCGTCCGCTGTCCCAATGAGGAGTGCGGCCATCGTATCGAAAAGGTGCTTCATCTTGTTTGCTTTGTAGACATGATCTAATAACACGTTCACAGATTGAGGGCTGCAACCATATGACTTGTGTTTGTGGGACGCACTTTTGCTATGCTTGCGGGAAGCAACAAAGCCGCGAAAGCATCTATAAGCATATGACTGACGAACACGGAACATGGTATTCTTCTTAGAGCAGCATACTATTATTGCCTATTTCTCTTCACGTTTTCGCAATGGAATATTTATCTTTAGCAAATGTAATATATCATGTCAATATCTGATTTCTCTTCCAAGAATAATACGATTAGTATTTCTCAAGAACGGCGCTTGTGACGATTTTGGACATGTCTATACGGAGACTTCTGGCAATTTTCTCCTCTTTATGCATATGGATAAGAAGCTTGAAGTATGTCCGACCAGAGTCGGCCTGGTCGAAATTAAGTTGTGTCACTGGAGTAAGTAGTAGATGCACTGCTGTCCAAGCATTAATATTAGGCAAATCACATCCTCAGAAGTGACCATGCGATGCGAGAGAGGTTTGAATGTTTAGAGTGTCTAAGTACAAGGCTTTAAAATACAAAGTGCGGTTACATACATGAGTCCATGATTAAAGTAAAAATAATTTTATGTTTTATTAAGTCGAAGATGGAGCTCCCACTCTTGTCAATTTTTTTCTGCCTGCTTCGCTTTCTCCGCTCGCTTCTGTGCCCTGCTCACTTTCGGGAACTCGCTGTCGGGGCCGACGAGCACCTGCCCGGGGTGCCACACGTTCCAGAGGGCGAGCGCGACGAACATGGGGAGTGCCTCGAGCACATAGAAAGGGACCTCGGTCTGCGTGATGGGGGAGATCACACCAGAGGAGAACTCGACGAGGCGGAAGACAATGCGGAGTGTGATGAGCGCGAGGGACGCGTACATTGGGTATATGGCGCGCTTCCAGGCGCCAGGAGGGGGGCGCGTGACCTGAGACTCGGCAGAGTCAAGCGGGTAGGAGGATGCGGTTTTGCGCCCGATGTCGGTGACGGCAGAGGCGATATCGGGGCGCAGCATTTTGTAGTGGAAACGTGTGACGACGGCGATGAAGAGCAGCACGAAGCACTCCTGAAGACCGATACCGCCCATGTAAATGTGGAGGCCCATCAATACCACTTTGGGATCCTCGTTGTTTGTAAAAGACCCGCCAGCTGCTTGCATCAGGAAAGCGCTGCACGAAAAAGAAATTAGTTCTGGCGAAGGAAAGTACGGAAGAGAGAAAACGAACGTGATATCGAGAAGCACAAAAATGAGTGCGAGGCGGCGCGCACCGATCCCCAGCACGCGCTGATCCGCAAAGACGTAAATGACGCGGCTCATCACGACGTAGTCAAAGGCGTTAATCCAGATTGGCGCGAGGAGGATGAGGAGCTGCGACGGGAACCCGAACGTCTGCGAGGTGGGGTGAAGCACCGAGAGCACACGGAACGTCAGGCCGGCGGTCTCCCAAATCCCGGCCATAATGAGCACCCAGCAGAATTTCTTTCGGTAATGGATAGCTTGGATAAGGTGCACGATTGTTGTGAGGGCGAAGAGGACGGTAAACACAATGGCAGCGGGGAATGATGGGCAGTAAAAGTAGCCAAAGTCGGGGTTGGCGAGGTCTGTATGAGGAGAGGTCAATAAATTATTCAATGTGGAGGCTCGCAAACTGACCCTCTGCGGTGCATTTGGGAAACATCCTGGACTGGATTGGGTGCGAAGAGAAATAAGAGGTGGAGGAAGAGTCTTGCGGACTACCAGAAGATTGGATGTTCAAGGAGATGCATTGAGGTGATTATATAGCCACAGGGTTTGGCGTCCGTCCGCCACCTTACGGAAACGAAAAGATGCGCCCGGTTCCTTACGGACAGTATTGCCGCCGTGCGCTTGCTGCGACGCCGACAAGTTTCGGAATTTCGATCAAATTTCGACATCACACTTTGTCAGATGCACGACGATCGGCCCCGAGTCGGAGTCTTCAGGAGTATATCAGCGAGGAAATCCACTGTACAGCAGGATACTCGAAGTTATCATTGCTAGAGGACCAAAGTTCGGCATTTGCCATTGTATGTTCGTCGTGACGGCGTGATCCGGTATCCGGAACAGACCGGCATTTGGTCCAAGCGCTAAATCGCAAATCGAATTTGGTTTATTAGATCGGAATGCAACGTCTACTCTCAGCCTCAGAAAATGCAAACGAGTTGTGAGAAGCATTTCAAATTAAATTTCGAAAGCACCGAAATATTTCAACGCTATTTTAATTTCTAGTAGCTTGCCTAGCGCTCATTGATATAACTTTCGCAAACGTGAAAAAGATGAAAGTAGCTGTTTTTGATTAAAGAGAGAAAAAGAGCTAAGTCTGTTAAGACACGATGTATTAATTTCCAGTTATAGCTTAAGTGGGTGCCTCCGGCCCCCGTCTAACCGTACCACGCCCTCCCCGGTGGTCTTGGAGTATCAGGTAAGTCCCTGAATGTCGCGGTGTGGAGTACATTCGGGAAACGAGGAAGGTTGGCACATAATGGCGAATTGACGACAGCACCGCCACTGGCCGAAATGGGTGGAAAAATGTTGAGTCCTGGGTCAATTCAGTGCATACGTATGTTATACAGCATGTTATTGGATAAGTAGAATAACAAGTAGGCATAATCGCACTATACAAGTAAGGAACAGCGCCGAACATTAGGATTGACGCGTCCACAGAATATCATGATGCTCGCAATGCTCGAACGAACGAACCTTAAGGACTCGAACGCACCCGCGTAACGCGCAGGGGCATCCCGTCCTCGGGCTCTGTGGTGGCGGTTAGCTTAGGCTGATATAACCAGAGGAGAGGACACGAAACGCACTCATAGTGATAGCCGTGGAGGGATGCGCGACCTGGCCCGCGTAGGCGGGGGCGAACTCGAAGTTTGCGATGAGCGCGCTGGAAGGATGTGGTGAGCATTCGGATAGGATAAACAATTCGCCACCAATACTCACACCAACACCGCCTTCATCTCCACGACTGCCATCGTTTTGCCGATGCACCCGTGCGGGCCCGCAATGAAGCTGAATTGCGAGAACGTGCTGTTGTACGCCGCGGGGAGGTCGAGCCAGCGCGCAGGGCGGAATCTGGGGTCGAGTGGTGGTTAGCGCATTGCGGTAATTACTATGCGAGGGAGGGGCGCACTCTTCTGCGTCAGGCCCCCAGACATCCTTCCAGGTGTTTATGACGCGGATCTAGAGGTATGGTCAGTGACGAGCGTGCTTAATGAATGGAAAAGAAAGACCACGCACTGGAATATAAATCAGCGTCCCCTTGGGCACGAACACGTCGCCGACGTACTCGTCCTGCTGCGCAATGCGGATCGTCATCGGGACAGGCGGGAGGACGCGCAGGGACTCATTGCTACGGGCGAGTAGATTAGAGTTAGTTCGTACTTCGAGTATGTGGTAGGAGCGTAAATCGAAAGGAAATGAAGAAGGCCCAGCAAAACAAAATCACAACCACTCACACAACACAGTCTAGCCACTCAAGCCCCTTGAGCGTTCGGTAGTCCGGGCGCGGGTTGGCGGCGTACACGGGCGTGACCTCGGCGCGGAGGCGGGCCTGGCTTTCGGGGTCATTAGCGAGCAGATAGAGCGTCTGTTGGTGAGTGTGTTAGCTTTGGGAGAATATAAATAGTAAGAGGAGGGAGGGAAGAATAACAAAAGAAGTCTAATATCAAGGCATTTAAAGAAAGGAAAGGAAAGCAGGCCAACGTACCCACGACAGCCCCGACGCGGTCGTCTCGTGCCCCGCACCGAGGAACGTCAGCACAGTGTCCACCATCGCCTCGTCGCTCATCGTGTACCCGTCCAGGCGCTCCGCCTCCGTCTCCTCAAGTTTCTCGTCGGTCTTTTCATTCGTCGGGGCCACGCCGCCCTTGCCCTCCGTCGCATGGTTTTTGGGGTTCCGCCGCTCCGCCGCGCGCGCGCGCACCAAGAGACTCATGATGTCCTTCTTGGTCGCGGTGTCGTCGGGCGCGACGCTGCGGTCGGCGAGCATGGCGCGCGAGAGGCCGCGGATGGTGTGCATAGTGGCGACGAGGGGGGCGAGTCCGGGGCCTGGGTGAGGAGGGGGTTGTTAGCCAGATCAAGGGGAGGAAAGGGAGGGAGACAATGAAGAGGACAGGTAGGAGTGATTAATTAATAAGAGCCCAGAACGGCGCTCACAAATTCCTGAGAAGCGGCTCGCGATGGCCGCAGCCACTGCGACACTCGCGCTTCCGTCCTCCCCACCTCAAAGAATGAAAAAAAAAAACACACCGAACAAAGGCACCCGTGCCAGCGCCGCGCGGTGGCGGAAGAGCCACTCACTGCTGAGGAGGCGCGGGAGCCCCGGGATGGAGATGACGAAGACGAGTTTGGCGAGGTTGGAACCTGTGCAGGAGGGGGGTGTTGGTTATTAAAGAAAATGAGAGTGCGGGGCGAACGCACCACTCTGCAGCGCAACGAGTTGCTCATATGCGACCGCGAGCTCATTGTGGGGGTTGTGGAGGCAGTCGGTGTCGTACCCGAAGGCGGTGGCGCAGATGATGTCGAGGGTAACTTTGCCCACTAGTAGAACGATCGGTCAGGAGTGGGGCAAGATTAAAGAAGGGAAAAGAGAGACCACGCACTCCATTCGTACATGTGGAACACCTTGCCCTGCTCCGAGTCGGTGGACGCGTCGATTTGGGCGGAGAGGATCTCGATCAGACTGTGGGGTACGCGTTAATATTCATATGATGAAGTAGAGGTATGGGACACGCACCCTTCGATCGGGGGGTAGTACATGTCCGTTTCTACATCGTAGGAATGTTTGTTAATGCAATAAAAGAGAGAGGAGATAAAAAGAAGGACAAGGGAGATGAGAACGCACGGGCCATGAGGTTAGTGATCGAGAACGCAGGGTTCATTGCCTTGCGCAGCTGCTTGTGCTCTGTACCGGTGATGGTGAGCAGCCCGTAGCCCGCGACGAGCCCAAGGACATCGCGCATGAATTGGGGCTAGCGTCTAGAAGCATTAATAAAACACAAAGACACAGAAACCCGGTGCACGCACACGAGGATAATCCAGCCAGCCCTTGACGATGATCTGCTGCAGCGCTTCGGGCTCCAGGAACGAGAGACGCTCAGAACCGAAAGGCCCGAAGACGCGGACGATGGGCCCGTGCGTCTTGGCCCATTCGCGGTGGGGGATGCCGGCCTCCTTGAGGACGATAGTGAGGTAGTGCCCGAAGACAGGATCAGTGCGTGCCGGCCCGGGGACGTTGCGCAGCGGCGAGAAAAAGCGCGGGTAGACGAAGACGCGGTAGAGGAGGTGCAGGAAGTTGTAGACGAACAGTGCAGAGGCGAGAAGGGTGGCCGAGAACATGGTTCAACGCAAGTTCACGGTAGAGACTCCGAGAGAGATGTATTATAGGAAATCCATACCGTGGACGTACCCGGTATCACATGCAAACTACTTACGCAACCGCAGTATATAACACATGCCCCGTTCTTTACCTCAAAATATAAGAGACTGTCAGTGACATCAGATGGTCTTGACGGTTGAGCTCATGCACCCGCAGCTGGTGGGAGGATATTCGGAATTTCGACATCACACTTCGTCATATGCACGATTGGTACCGGGAGTGTATCTCAGTAAGGAAATCCACAGTAGAATAGGTCTCAGAGGCGTGAATTGCTGGAGGCCGCGACGAAAAGTTCGGTATTTGCCGTTGACGGCGTGATCCGGTAGACCGGAACTGCTCCCCGGTCAAGTCAGTTTCAAATTACATACCCTTCGAAATGTCGAGCGACTGGCCAGTCTCGATCGACAGTTCGAGCAGCGCGAATTCGGTGGGCAGTTGAGCGCGGCATTCCTTGGAAATGGCGGGAAATGGCCAGGGGACCTGCGAAGTATTGGAGGAATTCACTTGATGAGAGCGAGAGCGCAACGGTACTGAAGGATGGTGAGTGTGGCCATAGACACGGAAGACTGTGAGTGTAAGGTAGACGTCAACAGGAGCCAGCACGTGTTATGTAATCCGTGATGTCACGCCTGTGACCGTTCAAATCCGCCTCGGCGGAGAAAAAAATGATTTTTTACCCCCTAGTTTGGACCCAGAGTGAGGGTGGAAATGTGTTTTATATTTATATTGACGGAATGGATTCTTGTCGTGGTTTTCTAGCTGAAAACAGCATGTCCCGCACTTTTTGACTGCTCGGAGGCTGCCGGGAGGCCTCGGCAGTACCGAAAGCGGAAGATTGATGCCATCATTGATGGCATCATGAGGCAAAATTTGCTCCTCCAAAATAAAATTTGCTCCACTCATCGAGAAAATGTGTTTAACAATGAAAGAAAAAAATGTCACATGATTTCTTGAGGTCCACATCACACAAGATTGAAGACAGATAAAAAAAATGTGCTCTGGTAGAGGAGTCCCGAATACGCTCC
Organism: Mycena rebaudengoi; assembly: GCA_029282285.1. NCBI lineage: Eukaryota > Fungi > Basidiomycota > Agaricomycetes > Agaricales > Mycenaceae > Mycena > Mycena rebaudengoi. The sequence goes on along the minus strand of JARJCX010000310.1, from coordinate 22,029 downwards.
TCTAACGCTCTACCAGGCCAAAAATATAATTTTGGTCCAGGAGCGGCCGTGATCTTCGCCGTCGTCAGGTCACACGTGACGCTTACATAACACATGCTGGTTCCTGTTGACGTCTACCCTAGAGGGAGCAAAGAAGCATTTGGGAAGTTCGGGCAATGCCGAGCATTATATACAACACCAACGGTCCAACACGTGGCCCCCAGCTGGAGCCGATTTGCGGACACAATGTCACATAGTAAGGCCCTCCGGGCATCCCTGGTACCTAAGAAGCTGACGCTTTCAACACTGTTATTAACCAAAGACTCGACATATGACTGGCTGATTTCTTGCTTATTTCACATGAACCCGGGCCGTACATCAGTACGAGAAACTACAATTCTTCATCTCCTGCACATCAGCAAAATGACAAAAAACTTGCGCTCTTGTGTACTTGTTTCTCTTGTTCCCAAAAAAAAAGACCGCAGAAATGAGTCCTGGAAGTCAAGGTTTGCCAAGCGGGTGCGATGCCGAGTTGTTGATTCTGCAGTTGCCAAATTGAACCACTCAACTTTTTCACAGGGTATAAGATATTATACTGCCGTCAGGTGTGGAAAGTCATGCCCGTCGACTTTACCTTCATTTCTCCCGTGCCCAAATAAATCCAGCAAAAATCACCGCTTCATCCTTCGTCTTTGCCCTTGCTATTGCAAAACAAAGTTTAAAAAAAAATTATGACACCGACCGACTCGCTTCGCTCTAACGATTGAGACCCAGGCAATCTAACTTATAATGTTTGTTCTTGTCTGATTTCTTCTCTCTTTTAGATGGGTTCCATGAAGTGTTGGATGTTTCTCTTCGTTCCCATCGGCGAACATGCTGAAGTCTCCCGATGCGTCTCGCCTATCGTCACGGCTTTTTTTCAAAAAATAAAGTGGTCAGAAATGCAGAATCATTCATCATGGCAATGATGGAAAAAGATAATAATAATCAGAGCTTGTCGGAAATGACCCCGAACTTTTCATGTTTCCAACTTTCGCAACTTTGGAATCCAGGCGGTGTTCCGTCACAAAGGGGTGTTCCGACGGCCTAAGCTCTGTTCCGCCCTGGAACTTCGCGCCGGCGTTGTGCCGGCGTGGACAAAACTGCGTGTATTTTTTGTTTGCTCTTCAAAACTTCTGATGCAAGGCTAAGGATTGCCGTATTTGGCTTGGGATCAGCAGCCCGTTCGACAAGGATCGGAAGATCTTCCGCTCACAAAAATTGCTGAAAACGGTTGCAGCCCTCCACAACGTGCTCGGGCCATTATTTGTGCATAAAAACAACCCTGGAAACATACAGATGAATATTTGAGGGAAAATTTGTGTTAGCTCGTCGCGGCTTGGCGCGGCTCGGCTAACCCAAAACAGCAATCCTGTGATTGCGAGCAAAGGTTTTTCACGTAAGTTAGCTTGTACTACTTACTAGTATACTACTCCCACCTGCATTTGCCATGGGTAATCCTCTTGTCGACGACTCTTGGTCAATCCAAAAAAAACGGTTCCCTCCGAATGAAAAATACTAGTTCAGAGAATCAAAATTTCAGACTGTATTCTACTCTTTATAAGATTATCATGTCCGAAGCCTTTTAAAACTCCGCTCGGAATCTACCGGACACGGGTTGACGAAACTTCGCTGCGCCCGCAATTTAAGATACACGTTGCACTGGCGCAGCATCCACGTCAACTCCTCCCGTCTATATAAATCTTCGCGTCTGTTGCGTGTCAAAATGGATTCCCCGCCTTTCTCGTATCATGTTGTCCAAGTCTTCCTCTGGCCCATCGACCTCTTTCAATGTCCTTGATTTCTTGCTCTTATTGCGGATGGTCGTACCTCCAGCGCTAGCGTTGAACAACAACAAGACCGTCTTTTACTGTCGGATTTTTCGACTCACAAAGCCTCTCTCTTCAAAGCTTCATGATTCATCCTTGGTGCCAGGACGTGGCCAGACGTACCAGTGGCGATTCCTTTAAAAAACTGCGATGAGCCCATGCCACGCCCCGCGCCCCGTAATCTCAAGTGCTCTATCTTTGGCGCTCTCCGTGGCTCAAGCACCACCCAAGTATTATTGGATTTTTAGAGAGCAAGACCTCAAGCTGTGGTCGCCTGTGCTCACCAACTATCCGCTTTCCCTCAAGCCCCTGAGGTATTTTCAAGTCGCCCGCCTCTTCAAATCCAACTCCACGGACATCCAAACTCAAGCTACCCTCAAGTCTCAAGTTCACAAGCCTTGAGTGTGCTACAAGCGACGTCGAGATGACTCGATTCAAGTGTTTGCAGTCAACTCAAAATTCAACAGACATGGTGCATTTTATTTCTCGTGTGTCCCAAACCACACGTGGGATTCTGAGGTGGATTTTCTTTTCTTTTTGATGCTGCGCGCTCATTTTGTAATGCGAAAACTATCCCACACACTTTATGTTGGACTCTGTACCAATGCATTATGGATATGGATATCGTTTGCACATATTAGCTCGCGTTGACAGCAAGAAAAAATGGTAATCCTGGGCTGGCTCATCTTTTTTTCTTCGATTATGGGCCGCGCTAACTTCTATCAAATATGCAGACGGCATAGTCGTATCTAGCTCTCCGCTTTCCAACCACCTTCCCTTCCTGTTATATCCAATGAAAGTCATCACATTTGAACCAAAAAAGTTCTGCATCGAGTCGTATCGTGACCGTGCAGCGCGATTGTATTTTTCCGTTTACAACGTACAGTTACTTCGCTAGTGTGGTAGAATCAAATAATGCCTGGACTGGCTTCAATTTTCAAATCACTGCAGACGTTGACGCGACGCGGAAGGGTGCTGAAGGGTACATATCGTAGGTAAACAAAGCGTCGTCAGGAAAGTGGGAGCCGGGGCGCGAAGCGCTCCTGCTCCCCCTTGTATCAATCATGATTATCATTTCTTGACTCCGTGATATTATATGAAGCAGAAACGCTGATATAAGGGGACCAGGGCTTCCCTGCCGAGACGCCTCATTCCAGTTCGCGTCGGGAATTCAGACAAGCAATATCGGTAACTGTCGGATTTCGATCACAAGTGTACAAATTTGCAGCAGATCTAATTAATGGTTTGAGACCTGGAACCTAAGTCGGTACCAGGAACATGTCATGAATCGAAGTTGAACCAAAGTTGAAACCAAAATCTAAACATGTGCTTAATAATTCTACAACTTACCCCATCCCATAAATGTTGAGTAAAACTTTCACATACTCTTCTTCAACAGCCTTGCGTCGGATATTTCCCTTTTCCTGCATCCGGAAAACACAATTAGATCACATCATTCTCTGGTAAATCGGAGGCTACCTTTGTCCGCGGTAGAGTGCCTGCGGGCACGACAACAATATGTTCTGTATCGGCAATCCTCTCGTGTACAAAAAGTTGGGCATTAAATGCCGCGGTCCGGCGGAGGACCTCGTCTTTGAGGCTGTTTGCATCCAGTACCACGGAGTCGGAGGCCGCCGCTTCGATGAACAGCACAACCGATGGTCTGTTATGTCCTACGACCGTGCAGTTCCCCACAATATCGGGACAGGTGAGACGGATGTTGTCTTCAATAGATCTGGTAAGAAGGATGAGGCAAAAAAAAAATACTGGAGAATATCTGCTTTACTTCGTATCGCAGGACCAGCTGCACCCTGGGCCGGTGCGGATCCAATCATCGTTTCGTCCGCCTAAGCCAGAATTCAGTAGGTGCATATACTCGACAGCAAGTGCGGTCTCACGAAACGCGTAATATCCTGGCTGCACCTCCTCGAATAAATCTCCAGTGACATGACCGTCGGGGCGGTTCCTAACTGCGGGGTGGGGGCAGTTTCCACATGATGCCGGAATAAAAAGGTCGTGAAGGATGCCGCCTTTAGCCCGCGCAGCTGCGTCTCCGTCGAGGTCTTCCAACGAGATGCTGGATGTGGGGATAAAAGAGCAGTCGACGTCTTCCACGACGCGCATACCCGGAAGTGTTGTAGGCTCGGCAAGGTTTGATACGAGAATTGGGCCTGCGTTAACGAACTGGCGGTAAGCAAAAACAGAGGCCAGCACAGTAAACGAGACTCACTGACTTCCGTTGTAGCGTACATGGTCTGGAAATGAGATTGTTCAGGTGATAGTCCCTCCGTAAATCGAAAAACAAAATCCAGACCGCGAGTGGAATACCCTGCTCCACCAACCATTTCGAAACCTCAGGATTAATCGCGGCACCCGTGTAGGTGATTTGACGCATCTTCTTCAGAGCTGCCAAAACCCGGCCATCGTCCTTGGCAATGGCCGAAAGCCTCGCAAGCCAGTCAGCATAAATGAACATCCTGTTCATCCCCTCCTGGTTCACAAGGGCCAACAACTCCTCCGCAGAAATGTCCGAGTGCGATGTCTGCACCAAACAGGCACCGCGTAAAGGGAGATAATTCATGGCTAATGTCTATTCAAGCGAATACCGAAAGAGAAAAGAAAGCGAGACGTACAAGTCGCGGTTCCTATGTGCGCAAATGAGCCAAGGTTGTTTATAATATCTTGGCCTGTGAAGGCGCCTTGCCAGATTTTGTCCACTTGGATCGCCTGGCGCACCATCCAGTCGTGTGTACAGGGCACGAGTTTGGGCTTTCCGCCCGTTGTGCCGCTGGTGTGGAAGATCATCGCGGTGGCTTCGCCAGGAGCATCGGGTGCCTCTAGAACGTCAGAGGACACGCGCTGAAGGGAGGAGAGTGCGGGGACTTCGATGGTTGGAATGGGCGCATCGCCGAGTGCGTCTCTGAAAGTGGCGTCGTGGATTAGAGCTTTCCCGCCGCATGACGCAAGAAGGTCGAAGACAATAACGAGCCCGGGGCGAGAGAAATTGACACTGAAGACTTGGGGCACGAAACCTGCGGCGGAGATCGCGTAGAGGTTGACGAGGTCAGAGTAGATGGCGCCGTCCAGCCACAGACCCACAACCGCGCCTGCCGGAATACCTTCTGCCGCGAGACGCTTCGACCAGTAGGACGATGCGATGTGAAGGTCATCCAGATACTCGCCGTATGTTATGGTTTTCCAGGCATGGTTGTTCTCCCTGCCAACATACGTCTTGATGAGAGGCAAAGACTGATTCTGCGTCAGCAGCGGGAGGATGTTCTGAAGAAAATGGGGCATCCTGTGAGGTTAGGTAGCAACGAGGGTCCAGGGAATGTTGCTCTTTATATATGCCCACAGAAGCCCGCTGATAATCAGGAACGGACCCACGATATCGATGACAGAGTGAACATAAGCTCGGGGCAACACAAAAACCCATGTGCTGAATCGAGGCCCTTGCATAGTGAGAGATTTGATATAAAGTTTGGTCTGAATATCTTCTTTGAATTGTCAATTCAATGCGAGCGCACATATTTTGGACCATCACGAAAGTTCCGGAGCTCGGGACGGGGAACAATGTGGGAAGGCTTCGTGTGAAGGCCGCATGCAAATTCGGCCCGTAAGGTTGCGTACTACAAAAAACAGTGGAGAATCAGCCCGCCAAAAAAAAAGAAAATCCACCCGACACGCCAACTATCGAGAGCCCGCGCTCGGAGAGAGCGATGTTGCTGAGCATCTTGTGCCGCTCGTGCCCGAACCTGCAGATATTGCAGGTACTATGCCACTGCCGGAAAGCCCAGCGGGGGTTGTCCCGTCCAGGATGCGGCGGGGCGATTGCTAGCCCGTGCAATGGCGCGCCGACCATACAAGAGCCCCTTCGCCGGACGCCGCACGCGATAATAGTACGTGATCGTCGCGCGGCGAACGCGTGGACTACTAGTCCGTACTGGTTCAGTGGTCCTGGGCATTCGTTAACTTGAACTTGAAGTCAAGAATCCAAAGTCGAAGATTTCAAGATGAGCCGACTTGCCGATGGCACGCAATTCGAGCCCGTGGACGTCACAAAACGCATCCATGCCGCAATTGAGCGTGCACCCAACATTAGACCGGTTGTCGCAAGTACTTGAACTTGACAATGACAGTCGATCTCGAAGTGCTGCTTTCCGGTCCGTTTCCCGGTCTCCACGTGAGCGCGTGGCCACCCCTATGTCCCTCTTCTCTTGCTCCTCGATTGGAGCTCATCCAATAATCGCGCCGAGACCACGACGCTGATTGCTGCCAGCGATACCTGGCAGACCCAGAGAGCCTCGCGGAGTGGGAGATCAGAGATCTGGCGCGCGCGCTCCGCACGCGGCATACACAGTCGGTCGGGCGCAGCTGGTCGCTAGAGCATTGTAGTGGGCACCGTGCGCGCCAGTTTCGCTCTTGTCACAAAAGGATCCCGAGGCTGAATCGGGCGCCCTAGTCATCAAGGAGATGATTGAAACAGTGGACGCGCCCATCAGCGAGCTCGGGCTTGATGTCGCAGACCATTTTGAGGGGTGCGTATGTCTCTGAGCAATGGTTACCGCGCTGACTCTCTTCTTGCGTCTCGACTCGTAACGATCTCGCGAGCATATAGCAGTGGTTGGCGACTAAGTGGGAGAAAGAGGGGAAAGCGAAGGTGTCCCCCGAAGAGTGGCAGAATGCGATCGACATCGAGGCTCAAGATCGAAGCCTCATAGTCTAGAGTCGAGGACTCGTCCGTGTCTCTCCGCAAAATAAGCGCCGCTACAAATATTAGCATCGCTATGCAGTTTCCGTCGCTACTGATTCGAAATTCGCCGCTGCAGACCAAGGAGAAGTCTTGAACGCAATGGGTCGGCTTAGAGGACTAAGATCCATACTGGCAGTAAGAGTACTTGGGCGTAGAAAAAAAAGCTTAAGGACCAAGCTAGATTGGTCTTGTTAGGCATCGCAAGCGCGCCGCAGTCGCCGCAGTCAGCGAGGAGATTCGGAGAAATCTGTTTCTTTCCTCAACTTGCATGAGCATCAGTGGCGAAAAAACAGTCCCCGAGGGCTAGATGCGACGATATATGCTGAGCGCTGTGGACGAGCGTCCCAGAGTCGGCAACGGTGGAGTTGATGATCAGTGCTGACCAATTCTTCCCTCTTCGTCTCAGCCCTGTGGGTGGAGTGCACAATGCACTCGCGAATACCCTGGCTTGGTCTGGCTCTCGCCTTTTCGTTTGTTACACGCGCACAGAGCGAGGTAGAGACTCGCCCATCCTTCGCTGCTTGTATTTACCTGCCTTTTTCAGGGCCCTACCTCCCTCTTTGCAGGCTCCCTTATCCCCCCCTTTTCATCGCCTGCCTTCACCTCCACGAGCACGAGCGAGTCCGACACAGACTCTTCCAGCACCTCCACCAACACCTCCTCAGCCACCCCGCCGTCGGAGTCGTCGCCGTTTCCCTCCAATCTCACCATCCCAACAACCAATATTAATATCACCAACGCCTCACCACCCTTCCCCTTCAACACCAGCACATATGATTTTGGGAACACATCGAACGACGGACCGTCCCCAGGCATCATCGCCGCCATCGCCTCCTGCACCACACTCGCCGTCGTCTTCTTCGCTTTCCTCTCCTATTACTGCTGCTGCCGCCGCCACCCGCGCCGCGCCCCGCTCCTCTTCCACCCGAAAGCATCTTCCTCCACCTCCATTGCGCTCTCCGCCCCGCCAAAGCACACCCCGCCACTCGACGCGGAACAGGGGCGCGCAGATCTCGAGTCCGAGGTCGAGGACCTGCGCAGAAAGGTTCGTTTTTATTCATTTTGTCAACATCAGACCCCTAATTGCGGGCCTTCAGGTCGCACGGCTGGAGGCGGAGCGCATCGCCGCGGGGCTCCCGCCCAGCCTCGACGACTCGGCGGCGGCGCGCGCGTATGTGCTCGGGGAGAAGGACGAGGCGGCGGCGCGCGCCTATACAGCGGGGCTGGCGACGATGGGCGAGCTCAAGGGAGACGGCGTGCGTGATCCGCCACGGCACAACCGCGCACGGAGCGAGATGGGGCCGCCGCCACCACGGTATGAGGGGTGATGGCTTTTTTGGGTCGGCGGGACATTTTTTTCGCTTTCTTCCCCGTCGGTTGGAGATGGCACGACGGGAGGGGTGGGTGGAGCGAGAGGAGGGTATACCATACATGCATAAGCTTTCACTCGTTGACACTACATACAATGTATCCAAAACACCGCTTTGGCTTGATTCTCGTAGATAACTAATAACAACGGCCTCGCCGGGCACTTGAACGTTGGAAGTTTCACATTCACAACTCTAACTTTCATAATGTTCCTTCGTCGAATGTATGAGACTATAATATTGACCGCGAGCCATAAGGTAGAATAGATACGACCGAGCAGATGGTCGCGTCTTGAAGAGAGGCAGCGGCACAAGGCGCTCGAAGGCTCGGACCATCTTTCAAAGTTCTTTCGGAAGGCACCAGTCAGTTGCGCACGAAAACCCAGAGCAACGAAACGTACATACATCCACAAGCAGGAGCTCGTTCGTCTTGCGACGTCCATCCATCCAGATACACCGCGAGGAAGGGGAAGGTCTTGAGCTCGCGGCGCAGCGCAGTCTTGAGCTTACGGTTCAGCGCCCTGGGCTCGTTGAGCGTCGGCGTGCCGTTTGTTACGAGATTTGCGGAGTATTGTATTTATTACCGCAGCTCGGCGCGTCGATGCCAACGCGCTCGTTGCGCGCGGTCCTGGGTCAGAGCTTGTACATAAGGATCTTCAGCGTGCCCTCCGCACGGTAGCCAGACTAAAGACGCAGAGATATTTCCTGTGGGCGGCATTTTCTCGGGAAGAGAGCACGCAGACGTCCAGATCTAGAATGTCCGGCAAGTACGAGTCTACGGCGAATGATCCCGGCGCTGCGTATCGACGAGAAAGCTGGTTGGAATTTCTCGCAGCTCGGCGCGTCGATGGAACCGACTCTCCCGTTCTCGCTCGCAGTCCTGGGCCTGACTCGGGGTTTGTACATGGCGTGCCGTTCGCAGCCGTAGGCCCAATTTTGAGAGTAGCTATGCAGAGTAAAGATGCAGAGATATTTCGTGTGGGCGTAAGTTTCAGAGAACATGGAGTCTGTCGGAATGATCGACCCAAAAATGGCGAGGAATTTAAAAGCTTTTGGACCCAAATATCTAGAGGCAGGACTCATGATGAGGTGATTTGGGTAGGCGGCGCGGGGCTCGAGAGCTGGAGAGCGATGGATTTGGAAAAGGTCATGGTGGAGGAAAGAAAGAGATGTTTGTTTGTTTGTGGGCCAGTGTCTCTCAGACGACGACGACGACTCCACGATACCCCCGGTTTTGCATTGGATTCTGGAATCCTGTTACAAGAATCCTATTAGCTTACAAGACATACTGGGTTCGTACAGTTCAATATTATTCAATGGCTAAGGCTACTAGCGATGTTTTTTTTTTTGCTCTTGCTCGTGTCTATTCTCCCCTTCTTCAAGGCTCTGTAACATGCACGGCCGACATTCTGTTTATTGAATCTCTAGTATGTCTGGTACACATCCGCCACCAATACCCCGAGTCTCTACACGACGCCGCACTTTCTTTCTGTGCCTTTCACGGTTCTTCGTGTCATTCCCTGGACCTAGGCTCCTCGCCTCTCCCTGACATTTGGAATTCCGAGCGGAAGAGCTCGCTGCACCCCGTAGTGAGGAAGCACATACATCCCAAGTCATCCATTACGCGCAAGGACTAGTCCAGTCATACGTTAAGAAACTATGGTACATTCATATCAAGATACCAGTTTGAAAAATACATGTTCACTTCCTCGCAAGCGCCAGTGCGAGACCCGCACAAGCTAGGCATAAAACTGCAAGAAGGATCCACCATACGACATCGAGGGGAGAGCTCTTCAACTCGATCTTCATTTCAAATCGCGTGCCAACGTCGGCTTTTTCTGTGGATAGCGCCTCCGCTTGTTTTTCCTGTACCACTTCCTCCTGGGCGGTGGGGGATGTCTCGGGCTCGTCCGTGGAGACGGATGCGCCTGCGGGCGCTGGCGGGGAAGGGTGAATTTCCTCTCCGTCGAACGGCGCTCCCTTACGTCCTTGGCCAATCTCCGGCTGTGCTGCGAAGATGAGCGCCGTGCCCTGGGAAGCGACTTCTTCACAACTTGGCCCGCTTTCCTCCTCTGCATCCCAAAATTCCGAGTCACTCTCTGCCTCTGCCTCCCCTTCCTTCGAGATGAGTCTTTCCCGAATAAAAGCGCACTCAGACGCTACTGCTGATGAGCCCTCCGCATCCCCTCGAACCGACAGGTACTCCGCAAGCTGCTCCAACGCATCGGCAAGAGTCGGGAAATGATGTGGCAGCTGGTCGGCCACCCCCCGCAAGAAGCTGATGGCCTCTTTCAAGGCTGCGATAGATTCGTCGAAGCGGCCAACATCCCAGAGTCTCGAAGCGAGATCTCGCAGGCCGTGAGCGAGGGACGGGGTATGACTAACTGCCAGTGATACCAGCTCGCGGTATTCCTTGACCGCCTTTTCGGCATTTACCAGCGCTTCGTCTAGATGCCCTAGCGTAGCGAAGCGAAGTGATAACGCGTGGAACGCTTTCGAGGCGAGTTCCTGTGGCCGATATCCCTCTGGGCAAATCCCGTGCCACAGTGGTCCCACATATATCGCGGCCGCCTCTTGGGCAGCTGCAAGGCCTTCCTCCGCCCGACCAAATGCTGCAAAGCAACTAGACAAGGCGATGAGTGCACGGGCAACAGCAAGCCGGGGCCGGAGTTCATGAGGATGAGATATGTGATATTCTCGGCATTCCATGACTACTTTTTCCGCGGTTTCGAAGGCACTTTGGGTCTGGCCGACCTCCAGCAGTGTGGAAGAAAGGTCTGAAAGTAGAAAATAAAGCACACAGTCGAACCATGGAATATCCGAAGCATTCTTCAAATGCGAGGTGCTCCTTGCGAGTAGTGCCAGAGCCTGTTCTTTTCTGCCAGTCTGTCGAAGAATGAAAGATTCCACGACAGTGAGGAACCGATGGGCATCTGGACTGTCCCATTTCCTTACAGCGTTGTGGAGCACAGTTTCTGCTTCGGGAAAGCTCCCCATGTCGGCTAAGACGAGAGCCTGAACGACAAGCCAATCAATTTCGTAGGCCTGATTCGGCGGGGTTCGTGACCGGCTGTACCGGAGAGCGTCTTGAGTGATTGCTAGTGCATCGCTGAGACATCCCGTTTGGCTCAACATGTGACAGTAGCACCACAGAATTCTGTTAAATCTCCAGCTCCACGACAATGGAAGGGAAACGTCGTTTTTTTTTTGCGAATAGGCGACAAGCTCAGCAAATACCTCCAAGACGAGTAGTTGCTCTGGATGAGAAAGCTCCATGATGACTCGAGAAGCGCTGCTGATGGTACAGTAACAGGCCACCCAATCGTTATCGGACTCCAAAGTAGGAGATGACAATTGTTCACGTAGCACTAGAATGGCTACTTCGAAGTGCGTTCGAATCAAATGTCCGAAGAATATCCTAATGGCATTGTATCCCATCTGCGGCCTAGAAGTGTAGTATGCACGAATAGCATTTTCCACCACCCAGCCGTCGATCCATGAAACAGAAGTGCTGAAGTTGTCCATAATCGGTGGTGGCGAAGGCAAACTGGGTTCCAGGAACAGCCGTAAATTTTTCATGGTCGCAGTATCATGGTTGAAAAAATATGCGCGAGCGTAGAGTATTAGCAAGAATTGTACCGAGAATTCCCCCGGATAGATGCACGAAAGGCTGCCATACAAAATGACAGCATCTGCGAGGGAGTCTTGGGGTAGGTCTCCCGCTTCCGCCATTTTGCACACGTGGTTGAAAAAGGCATCGATGTCGCTTTCAGAGGGAGAAGGTATTGCCCCTGCAAAATGGGCGGCAGCCTCTAGGCCCTCCTTTGAAGCCAGGAACGCCTCACGATGTCGAGAGGCATCTGCAAGGGCGGCACTGAGACAGAAAAATGATTCAACGCATTTGGATGCCTGGAATTCGTATTCTGGGTATTGAAGAGCCCAGTTGGGCTGGGTCGATGCCATTTGGAAGGTCTCTGGTAATAGTGCCCGGCTCAAGGCGAGAGCCTCTTGGGCGACAGCAATAGCAGCATCGATCTGGCCCGCTGCACGGAGGCCAGTGGAATGGGTATTCAAGGACATTAACAACAGCACCCGATTGTCAACATTGGGCTCTCCTTCGGAGGCAACATGACACCAATAAACCGACTGTTCGCTGGCTTGAACAGCGAGCTCATGTCGCAACTGATACTGGTATTGATCTGAGAGCCGTTCGAGAGCAAAGGCCAGTCGTGGTAGAGATCCCGCAAAATTCTCCCCTGAGGCCAAGTGGCGGAACACTTGAACCGCCAGCGCATCCGCAGCCATTGCTTCTGACCGCATACGCAACGAGGATAGCTCTGCCCCGAGATTTAGCAGTATTTGTGTAGCATCCTTCGTAGATAGCGCGGTCGGGTGATCCTTGATTTGCAGCATGACCGTAAGGATCTTTTGGAGGATGTGCAAGTCCGATTTGGGCCGTAGGAAACGGATTTTCTGGGGCTCTTCCACGGGATCCCAATGGGGTTCTTTAGATCGAAAGTAGGCAGATGCGGTGTACTTTTCAAATGCATCAATGAGGCGCATGGCCTGCAGGGAGAAAAACTGAGATTCGATCGATCGGCGGCCTGGGTCCTTCGGGGAGTGAGTATTCTGCCAATAAACGAGATGGGGAACCTACCGAAGAGATTATTTCCATCGTGTGGTTTACCACATCATGTCCAAATTGAGTCTGGACTAATACTCGAGTCATTATTCCTTCAAGATGTTGTAGCTTCGCCTGGTGCTCCACGGAATTGACAATCAACCTCTGCTCGACTCGAACAGAAGTATTTTCGATCCGTGCAGAGGTATTTTCAATCTGCGCAGAGGTATGCTCGATTCGAGCGGCAGAAAGTACCTTTACACTCCATTAATCCAGAGACCTTTTCTGGGATGGAGAGGCTCACCGTGAATTGCATGTAGCATTTTTTGACATGCTTGTTCAAACATTTGACTTGGGCTTCAACATCCTCACGCTCTAGCCAGCCCTTGAATTGAGACTGCAGGCTGCGAAAACCTGAGCGAGGTTCTGGGGCAGAGATCTTCTGGGCGACAGAAAGAACATGGAGCATGTCCCTGAGTGAGAGCTTTGAGTTCATGACAACGACCAAGCCTAATCTACTTACGCCTTTAGATTTCCGAGCGCGTCTAACAACTCCTGCGCCTGGAAACTATCTTCACGACCTCGCGAAAGGTTGGCCAGCTGTGCCAAGGTGCCCAGAGTATCATCGACGACCTCCCGTATGCGTCTCCGATTCTCCCCGACCTAAAGTCCTTCAGTAAGTGTGAATGAGTTTTTGAGCGGTAGACGCACCTTTTCTATGGAGCGCTTGATGTTCTGTCCGACATCGATGAGGTCTTTTATAAAGGTTGCGAGCGTGATGATAGTCGTGGTGATTGTAATGGGATCCGCCATATGAATACAGAGCTAGGGAGAGATGGTGGGTGCAAGAGGAAGGAGGAGCCAGTGTTAACAGCATTTTACCGCCTAAGAAGCGCCTTTAAAAATAGTGCGTGCCACCAGTGCAGTGCCGGTACAGTATTTGGGGCAGTGGGTGTCGGAGGTGAGAAAGACAGTTCGGGCTCCAGGAGTGTACTGATTCTTGGTCGAATTCCGCTTACGACCAACTTACAACGCGGCTGTCAGAGTTTCTGAAGGGCCCAGGTTCGATAATTATCATCTATAGTCGGGAATCGGGAGAAACGAGAATTGCGAATCCACTCTCCAGCACCCCGTTGCAACCCCGTTGAGCGCAAGATGAGATTTTCATCGAGACCAACCAAGGCAAAACCAAGGAAGAATTTAGATTAGACAAGGGCTCCCCCTTCTTTGTTTAACTATAATACGTGCCCCTGTCGCCTCAACGTCTGCAGCGATTTGAAGCCGGCATTATTTGATTCTATCACGATAATAATAAAGTAGCTGTTGAATGTTGTGAACGGCAAAATTACAACCCCACTGCACGCTACTCGGCGCATTTTTTGGGGGGGTTCAAGTTAGCGTGCCTATGAATCTAGGGGGGAAAATGCGAGCCAGCCCGGATTACTATTTTTTTCCTGCCATCAATTCAGGGCTAATCTGTGAGGATCTCTCAATCTACAATGCATGGGTACGTGAGTTCATTGACAGGGATACACAAAGCACGCGAGATAGTATTTGCAGTGGTCTGCATTACAAAATAAGTGCACGGCATCAAAAAGAAAGAAAAGCCACCTCATATTCCGACGTGTGGCTCGTCACTGGGACACACGAGAAATTTGAAAACGCAGCACGTCTGGTTGAATTTTGAGTTGACTTGAATTGAGTCCTCTCGACGTCGCTTGTAACGCACTTAAGGCCTGTGAACTTGGATGGCTGCAGAGTTGGATATGAAGAGGCGGGCGACTTGAAAGTACCTCCGGGCCTTGAAGGAAAGCTGACCGCAGCTTGAGGTCTTCTCTAAAAGTCCAATAGTACTTGAGCTTGAGTGGTGCACAATGTCTGAACTTTGAGCAGCAGCCCCGAACGCCAGAGACAGAACACTTGAAATTACGGGGCGTGGGGCGTGGGGCGTGGGTGAGCTCATCGCAGTTTGGTCGAAGGGCAACAGTAAGACATGGACGAGTCGGGCCAGGACGACATGATATTATTATAAGAACAGACGAGAACAGTGAGGAAATCCACAAAATAGACGCGACTCCGAGGCGGAATATATAGACAGGATTCAAAAGAGTTGACGTGGACAGTGCTGCGCCAGTGCAACGTGTACCCGGCGGCGTACAGAGGGGCTAAGGCGGTGAGCTCCGAGCAAGAGGTGCCCGATCTCTGGATCTGACCCACTATCAACAACACGTGCACTTGTGATTTCCCCTTTTGGCACTGACTGTTTTCGACGACGAATCGAAAATAAACGGTGTATGAACACAAATATTCGATGGAATGAAGTACCCAAAGCATGTCTAAAGCTCCGATATACACTATACAAGGCTAATATAAGTATTACAACATGTTAAAATAGGTTTTTCCCGTTAAACGTCAAACAAATCTTCTTCAATCGTTTGGGTCTTTATTCTCTTTGTGGCTGTGATGACTGGGGAGTTCTGAAGACACGTAGCGGAACGCCTACGGCTATCGGGTGACTTTGGCGGCTACGGTGTCTCGGGGGTCAGGACAATAATTTTATCGGCTAGAATCTTCAAGCCCAACTGTTCATCACCAGAGATTGGATGGTATCAACGAAGCTAGGAGATATCAGTGTTCTCCAGATGTCGTTCCACCAAGTGCTGCGGAAAATTGTACTTCCAATGGGTTTCTCGGCAATCCAATGGGCACTCAATTGGGATGTTTGTGCAGGTTTACACCAGCATCGGTGTGTTGTCGTTTGCTCACGGTGAGGAAATAGAGAGTTTGGGTGGAGAGAAGCTGCTAGGGAGCACTAGGTGTGCTACCAACTCGACTTCGGGACGAGTCTCGCGAGAGAGCGCGTGAGCGACGTGTCGCGCACAGTGAATCAGTGGCATTGATAGCGATCGTGTATGTGTGTATGTGTCCAAATATTTGGGGGGGGGGGGGGGGGGGGGGGTCGTCACGTGTTGTTGATGGTGGGTCAGATCCAGAGATCTGCGACCTCTTGGCTCCGAGTCAAATTGGATGTCGTTTGATGCCACCACGCAAGCGTGCGCAGTCAACTGTCCGATAGTTTCCGAGCGGAGTTTTAAAAGGCTTCGGACATGATAATCTTAGAAAGAGTAGAATAGAATTAGACCGTAGAGTAGAATTAGACCGTGACGCATCTGCACCGCCACCTGCAAAAGCTACAGCGACTCACCACCCTTCCCCCGCTCAACGATATGCTACTGAATGCAGTCATACTAGTGAGTTGCCTTGTCTTGTAGTAGAGACGCATACTGACGACCCCCGCAGAAAATCGTGCCACGCGAAGAACTTTAGTGGCTTCGGGGCGCTTCGAAGCGCCGCGGGCAATACTCCGAGGTCGACTTTCTGCGCCACGACCCGGCGGCGCACGACGAGCGCCTGACGCCGAGCAAGGCAATGCGCCCGATTGTGGAGCGCTAAGCGACCGCCGCCGCCGTGCAGCGCCGGCACATGACGGGCGACGACTTGTACCTGAGCAGCAGTAGCCCGCGGCAGTATCGGAGACAGGAAGAGTGCGTAAGGTGCGTCTGTCTGTTCTGAGATTCTATGGGCGGCCGTCCTTTATTTATTTAAGGCTTCGTTATTTGCAGGTTCCATTCTTCCCCCTTCCCAGATCGCATTAGTACTCAGTTGCCTGACTTGCCTCCACCGTGACCAACACGAGCACGAGCTAGTCCAGCACAAACTCCAGCTCTTCCACCACCGCCACTAACACCTCCTCGGCCACCCCGCCACCGGAGACGTCGGTGTCTCCCACCGATCCCACCGATCCCACCATCCCATTAACTGCGCCAAGCAACATCGCCGACCCTCAATACCCTTCCCCGCCGCGACCAGTCCTCAGGCATCATCTCCTCGCCTCCTGCACCGTGCTCGCCGTCGTCTTCATCGCTTTCCTCTCCTACTATTGCTGCGAGCCGCGCCCCGCTCCTCTTCCACCCCAGCGCATCCTCCTCCACCCCCTTTGCGCTCTCCGCCCCCAAAGCACACCCACCACTCGACGCGGAACAGGGGCGCGCAGATCTCGAGTAGATCTACGCAGAAAGGTTCGTCTTTATATTGTCTAGATCCCTAATTGCGGGCCTTCAGGTCGCGCGGCTGGAAGCGGAGCGCATGGCCACGGGGCTGCCGCCCAGCCTCGACGACTCGGCGGCAGCGGCGCGCGCATATGTGCTCGGGGAGAAGGACGAGGCGGCCGCGCGCGCCTATACGGCGGGGCCGGCGACGATGGGCGAGCTCAAGGGCGATGGCGTGCGCGACCCGCCGCGACATAACCGCGCACCGAGCGGGATGGGGCCGCCGCCGCCATAGTACGAGGGGTTATGGATTGTTTTGGTCGGTGGGTCATTTTTCGGTTTCTTCCCCGTCGGTTGGAGATGATACGACGGGAGGGGTGGGTGGAGCGAGAGGAGGGTATACCATACATCCATAGGCTTTCACTACATATAATGTATCCAAAACACTGTTCTGGCTTGATTCGCGATTCATGTCGATAACTAATAACAATGGCACTCCGGACAATTCACATTCACAACTCTCGCATTTATGGTATTCCTTCGTCCCATGAAGCGCAATGTAGTAGAACGACAAATATGACTGCTATATCTACCGCGAGCCATACGTGTGGATGGCCGAGTATAGATGGTTGCGT
The DNA here is from genome assembly GCA_029282285.1 of Mycena rebaudengoi. NCBI lineage: Eukaryota > Fungi > Basidiomycota > Agaricomycetes > Agaricales > Mycenaceae > Mycena > Mycena rebaudengoi. The sequence goes on along the minus strand of JARJCX010000310.1, from coordinate 4,757 downwards.
CTTGAAGAGAGGCGACGGCACGGGACGCTCGAGGGAGCGGGCCTTTCGCATGCAAAAAGAGGAGAGTATAAAAACCAGAGCAAGGAAACGTACATGATCCACTAGCAGGAGCTCGTTCGTCTTGCGACGTCCATCCATCCAGATACACCGCGAGGAAGGGGAAGGTCTTGAGCTCGCAGCGCAGCGCAGTTTTGAGCTTACGGTTCAGCGCCCCGGGCTCGTTGAGTGTCGGCGTGCCGTTCGTTTGCGGATGTCGCCGAGTATTGCAATTATTACCGCAGCTCGGCGCGTCGATGCCAACGCGTCTCGTTCGATACAATCGCGTGCGGTCCTGGGTCAGAGCTTGTACATAAGGATCTTCAGCGTGCCCTCCGCACGGTAGAAAGACTAAAGACGCATAGATATTTCCTGTGGGCGCAATTTTCTCGGGAAGAGAGCGCGCAGATATCCAGATCTAGAATGTCCGGCAGGTACGAGTCTACGGCAAATGATCCCGGCGCTGCGCAAGATGGCGAGAAAAAAGCTTGTTGTGATTCTCGCAGCTCGGCGCGTCGATGGAACCAACTCTCCCGTTCTCGCTCGCAGTCCTGGGCCTGACTCGGGGTTTGTACATGGCGTGCCGTTCGCAGTCGTAGGCCTAATTTTGAGAGTAGCTATGCAGAGTAAAGACGCAGAGATATTTCGTGTGGGCGTAAGTTTCAGAGAACATGGAGTCTGTCGGAATGATCGACCCAAAAATGGCGAGGAATTTAAAAGCTTTTGGACCTAAATATCTAGAGGCAAGACTCATGATGAGGTGATTTGGGTAGGCGGCGCGGGGCTCGAGAGCTGGAGAGCGCTGGATTTGGAAAAGGTCATGGTGGAGGAAAGAAAGAGATGTTTGTTTGTTTGTGGGCCAATGTCTCTCAGACGACGACGACGACTCCACGATACCCCCGGTTTTGCATTGGATTCTGGAATCCTATTACAAGAATGATTAATCCTATTAGCTTACAGGACATACTGGGCGCCATACTTCGTACAGTTCAATGTTATCCGATGGCTAAGACTACTAGCGATATTTTTTTTTTGCTCTCGCTCGAGTCTATTCTGCGAAGTCGGCCCCTTGTTCAAGGCTCTGTAATACGCTCGGTCAATGTTCTGTTGTCGACTCTGTGCACCTGTACACGTCCACCACCAGTACTCTCCATACCGCGCCGTGCTGTTTTCTCTTGTGCCTTTTTGCACGGTTCTTTAAGCCATTCTCCTGAACCGTTGGGAACGCTGCGGTCATCTCTATGTGATTCCTTCCCGCACGATTGTTCCTCCCCTTGTCTGGTATCCGTGACACGCGCTCTGCAGGAAAGCTGCGTATCGCGGAGGTGGCGTGTGCATATCCTGTGGTAGTCGTCACCGCTTCCGGCCGGCGCGTGTCCCTACGCGTCCTGGGGTGAACGTGGTGCACGTTGGATACAAGTCTTGGACCCTGCGGCGCTGGAAGAGGGTTGACGGAGGCGGCCGCCGCACGCCGTTACGCATCTAGAGGTCGGGATAATTGATCATCAATTGCAACAGACGGGGATAGTACTGTACGGCTTGCCTACGGTTTTTACAGGTGCGCTGCGTATGGACGCGTTGGTGTGCTAGAAGTATTTCGTGGATGCGCCTTAGGTGTGTTGACTCGGGCGGTTTTGACGCCTGCTGGCCGGCCTGTTAATTCGTGGGCGAAGACTCTATGAGTGGTTCAGAGCAGGGCCATCCTATCACGGTCCGTCCAAGTTCATCCACCGAAGTAAAATACTTTGAACTCACAACTACTAATACGTTCAGGAAATATGATACATTCATGTCCAAGATACCAGTTAATGGAAATACTCATTCACTTCCGCGCAAGCGCCAGTGCAAGACCTGCACAAACTAGGCCTAAAATTGCAAGGAGGATCCACCATACAACATCGAGGGGAGAGCTCTCGAACTCGATCTTCATTTGAATCGCTTGCCAACGGCGGCTTTTTCTGTAGTTGGCGCCTCCGATTGTTTTTTCGGCGCCACTTCCTGCTGGGCGGTCGGGGATGTCTCGGGCTCGTCCGTGGAGACGGATGCGCCTGCGGCCTCTAGCGGGGAAAGCTGAATTTCCTCTGCTTCAAACGGCGAAGCTCCATCCTGCTGAGATCCGTGATCAATTTCCGTCTGTGCTGCGAAGGTGAGCACCGTGCCCTGGGAAACGACTGCTTCACAATTCGGCCTGCTTCCCTCTTGATCGTCAATCTCCGCCTCTGCCTCCCCTTCCTTCGAGCCGAGCTGCCTTTCTCGAATAAGAGCGTACTCAGAAGCCGCGGCTGATAAACCCTCTACATCTCCTTGAGCCGACAGGTACTTCGCGAGCTGCTCCAACGCATCGCCAAGAGTCGAGAAATGGTGTGGCAGCTGGTCAGGCAGCCCCCGCAAGAGGTTGATTCCCTCTTTCAAGGCTGTGATGGATTCGTCGAAGCGGCCAACATCCCAGTATCTTGAAGCGAGATTTCGGAGGCCGTCTGCGAGGGACAGGGTATGACAGATCGCCAGCGATACCAGCTCGCGGTATTCCTCGACTGCCTTCTCGGCATTTACTAGCGCTTCGTCTCGATGCCCTAAAGTAGAGAGACGAAGTGATAACGCATGGAATGCCTTCGAGCTCAATTCCTGAGGCCGATATTCCTCTGGGCAAAACCCGCGCCATGGCGGTCCCGCATATATTGCGGCTGCTTCTTGGGCAGCTGCAAAGCCCTCCTCCGCCCGCCCAAGTGCGGCAAAGCAATTAGACTGGGCGATGAGTGCGTGGGCAACAGCAAGCCGGGGCTGGACTTCATGGGGATGAGATTTGCAAAGTTCTCGGCATTCAATAACTGCTCTTTCCGCGGTTTCGAAGGCACTTTGGGTCTGGCCTACATCCAACTGTGTGGCAGATAGGTCCGAAAGTAGAAAATAATATACCCATTCGAACAGTAGAACCTCCGAGGCATCCTTCAAACTTTGCGAGATGCGCCTCTTAAGTAGTGCCAGAGCCTGTTCCTTTCTACCAGTCTGTCGAAGAAAGATAGATTCCACAACAGTGAGGAACCAGTCGAGATATTCATCATGATCCCGACTCTGCGCAGCATCGTGGAGAATAGTTTCTGCTTCAGGAAAACGGCCCATGTCGGCCAAGATGAGTGCCTGAAGGCGAAGCCAGCCACCTTCGCGGGTCTGAGGCGCGATTCGTGACTGGTTGTACCGGACAGCGTCTTGAGTGATTGCTAGTGCATCGCTGAGACATCCCGTTTGTCTCAATATGCGGCAGTAGTACCACAGAATATCGTCAAAACTCCATCTCAGGTAAACGTCGAAGTTGTTGAGTCGTGAGTAAGCGACAAGCTCAACAAATACCTCCAAGATGAGTAGTTGCTCTGGATGAGAAAGCTCCATGATGACTCGAGAAGCGTTGCCGACGGTACGGTAACAGGCCACCCAATCGCTGTCGGACTCCAAAGTAGGAGATGACAATTGTTCACGTAGCACTAGAGTGGCTATTTCGAAGTGCGTTTGAAACAAATGTCCGATGAAGATTTGAATGGCATCCGAATCCGCCCAAGAAGTGTAGTATGTACGAATAGCATTTTCCACCACCCAGCCGTCGATGCACAAAACAGAAGTGCTGTTGAAGTCGTCCATAATTGGTGGTGGCGAATGCGAACTGGGTTCCAGGAACAGTCGTAAATCTTTCATGGCTGCAAGGCTGAAAAAATATACGTGTGCGTAGAGAACCAGGAGGAATTCTCTTGAGAATTCCCGTGGGTAGATGCGCGAAAGGTTGCTATACAAAATGACGACATCTGCGAGAGAGTCCTGATGTAGGTCTCCTGCTTCCGCCATTTTGCACATGTGGTTGAAAAATGCATCGATGTCGCTTCCAGAGGGAGGAGGTATTGTCCCTGCAAAACGGGCGACAACCTCTAGGCCCTCCTTTGAAGCCAGGAACGCCTCATGATGCCGAGAGGCATTTGAAAGGGCGTCACTGAGACAGAAAAATGATTGAGCACATTTGGATGCCTGGAATTCGTATTCTGGGTATTTAAGAGCCCAGTCAGGCTCAGTCAATGCCATTTGGAAGGTCTCCGGTAATAGTGCCCGGCTTAAGGCGAGAGCTTCTTGAGCGACAGCAATAGCAGCATCGATCTGGCCCGCTGCACGGAGGCCCGTGGAATGGGTATTCAAGGACATTAATAACAGCGCCCGATTGTCAACATCGGGCTCTCCTTCGGAGGCAACATGACACCAATAAACCGACTGTTCACTGGCTTGAACAGCGGACTCGTGTCGCAACTGATGCCGATATCGATCTGAGAGCCGGTCAAGAGCAAAGGCTAGCCTTGGTAGACATCCCACATAATTTTCCCGTGACGCCAAGTGGCGGAACACTTGAACTGCCAGCGCATCCGAAGCTGTTGCTTCCGACTGCATGCCCAACCAAGATAGCTCTCCCCCGAGATCTAGCAGCATTTCTGTGGCATCCTTCGTAGAAAGCGTGGTCGGGTGGTCCTCTATTTGCAGCATGACCGTAAGGATCTTTTGGAGGATGTGCAAGTCCGATTTGGGCCGTAGGAAACTGATTTTCGGGGGCTCTTCCACGGGATCCCAATGGGGTGTTTCGGATCGAAAGTAGGCTGATGTGGTGTACTTTTCAAATGCATCAATGAGGTGCATGGCCTGTAAAGAGAGAAACTGTGATTCAATCGACCGGTGGACTGGGTCCTTAAGGG